>VIAB01004173.1:9316-44265 GCA_009801035.1 Oophaga pumilio | reverse complement strand
GGCTTGCCCCCCCCTAGTTTTGATCCTGGGTACGCCCATGGTAAAGCGTGAGACTATTGGATTCGGAGATATTTTTTTTCTAGAGCTCTAGTAGTGTTCACTACAATAATACTTTTGCCCTGACTGATTCCTAGTTGACTTGACATGATCCCTGTCATCTGCAGACTTTTTGTTGTCGGATGTGGAGGCTGATAAAATCTTCTATTGGTTGGAAATGTTAGATTCATTACAATAGATTCACAGATCATCATCATCACAGAGACTTATCATGTTATCTGGTCATCTGCATGCAAAATCATTCACAGATCAGGTATTACACGGGACTCGGCTTTCATGTACTGGAACGTAAAGTTTTGTGGAAAGAACAAATTTTTCTAAACACATGTCCCCTTAGTATAAAGTTACCTTTAGGAAGGATTGCCAAATCCTAATACCTTGCGGTTCTCATTGACTCTCTTAGCGCAGACATGTGAGATTACCGGTGTCCCTCTGGATGTTGTTGGTTTTCTAAAGATCTTTCTCATTTGTGGCATATGGTGTAAGAAATCAGGGTGTTGGCGATGAAGGGGTCTGCAGACACAAATCCCCCATATTTATTCCTCCCACTGCAGATGTACATTAATGCAGACCCGGAGAACGGACAGATCTTTGGCTGGAGAGAGAAAACAACCCTCCTTTTAACATGCTGTTGTCTAGCTTGATCTTGTCACTTTAAAGAAGGCCATTCAGGGGTATTCATGCATCCGCCTTAATGGGACAATGGCACCAAGTTTATATACTGGCCTGCAGTTGCAGAAGCCCTTTACAGCCTTTGTCTTCTCTCGCTCTTAATAAACTTTTTGGTCGAGTTCATCAATCCGCTTGAATAGATGATGTTCTCATTTGTAAGAACCGAGAGAAAAAAAAATCTGACGGGAGTGTTTTAGTGGATGGGGGCTTTCATACGTCCTACCATCAAACACATTGTATACTTTTCCCTTTTTAGTGTGAGATAGAAAAATAAAGAAAACTCCATCTACTTTGATGTAACAATACACCAGTTTTTAGGCAGCGCTGGAAAGACGTCTTCTTTTCTGCACTGGATGCTACATCTGTCTTTCTGTCATTAATTCTGCACATGTACATATAGGCGGGAGTGTTACGAATAGTCCAGAGCACTTGTGTTTCAGTTTATTTTCCTGAAGATGTATTAGTTTAAGCTCATAAATATTACCTGGCTGCCTTATATGTTGCATGGAGGAAACACGGAATTTGATAGCAGAAAATTCTGCATGGAGCATTCGGCATACCAATATATTGTTTAATTTTTTCCTTATCATTAGCAAAGATGTATGTCTAATCCGAGCATCCGGTGCTCCATCAGTATAATTCCCGGGGTGGGGTTTGCTGCCTACTGCCTCCAGTTTTCTAAGGCCGGGATCACACATGCGACGAAAACGTCCGACGCTCGCATGTGAAATCCCAGCTCTGGCGCCGCCACTCGGGAGTGGAGCGAGCAGCTGCATATAAATACAAGAAGAAAATGATCTAGCACATGACTGAGCACGGTGGCTCAGTGGATGATAGCACTGCAGCCTTGCAGCGCTGGAGTCCTGGGTTTGAAGGACAACATCTGCAAGGAGTTTGTATGTTCTCCCCGTGTTTGCGTGGGTTTTTTCCGGGTACTCCGGTTTCCTCCCACACTCCAAAAAACATACTGATAGGGAATCTAGATTGTGAGCCCCATTGGGGACAGCGACGATAATGTGTGCAAACTGTAAAGAGCTGTGGAATATGTTAGTTCTATATAAAAATAAAGATTATTATTATGACCTGCTCATTTGAATGGGACCTTAATGTCGTGAAATGCCTTTCATTTGCACAATTCTTGTCTGGCCCTCAAAAAAGCAACAGCAAACAGATCCGTTTTTTGTAACATTAAAGCCTATGGGAAGCAGATGATAACGTATGGCCATCTGTTAATGGATGTTTTTTTCAGCACAGCTCATATTAGGAAAACTAGATAATTTTAGCAAAAACGGGTGCAAAACAAAATCAAAGTGACTGTTATTAATTGGATCCTTTTTTATTTTAATGATCTGTTCAAAAACATTTCCATTGTGCATCCATTTTGGCTCTGTTTGGGACGGAACCATTTTTAAAATATTATTAAATACTTGAATCATTACAAATGGTTGAAAACTGGACACGTGAACAGGGATTTATTTAGCATTGTATTTGCATATTCACTGCCTATGACAATAAATTAGTCCTGCGGCTCCTACACATCATGGTGGCAGCATTTCTGATGCATTTAGTCAGTCATATTATTCTTTTTCCAAATGTAAGAAAGAAGTCCCTAAAATCTTCATAGATGAGGACTTCAGATATGTTTACAGATCTTTTCTATTTTAGGCAGGGAGTGAACCTGCCTGACTCAATGAAACTGATGTAACGGTATACTATAATGGTGCCCATTCTGATATAGTCATTTTTGGGCCTCCGCCACCTAGTAGGATAATAAAATCGTGATAACAGTGGGCACGCTGAAGGATGAATTGTCAGATTGAGCAATGTTTTTCCGTATTTCTATAGGCTCATTTGATTGTGTGTTTGTGAAAGGTCAGGTTCAGAGAGGGCGACTATTAGTACGAACTATTTACGTTTCTAAAGAGTTTCCTTAAATGTTCTGCTTTTTCATCTATGTAAACAGCTTTCCCGGCGGAGTCCGAGGTCACGCTGAGCCACGGATTCTGAGTGCCTGAACTTTGAGACGCTCTGATTAGGGGTTTCTCGTTTTTCAATTTCTTTACTTCCTAGGTCTCTCTATTGTTCCCGTTCCAAGCAGCTGCTGCTACTAATCTTTGGCTATTTGCAATCAGAAGGAAGGAATATTCACACCCCAGAGTGTTGGATATTAGCAGCGCCAGTGGGGTAAGGTGACCACTGAGATCAGGCGAAAAATAACCAAGAAAGCACTTTATTGAACTCAGTTTGACTCTGCTGCTTTCAGGTAGATCTAAGTCACAATCCTAACATGCATAAAGTTATGAAAATCAAACAGAAAATAAACCTAAACACTCTCTGAAAACCCAAGACGCTCTCTGCGCCGCACACTGGACCTGGCTCTTAAAGATGGTCGTTATATAACGTATAGTAGCCATAATCGCAGTTTAATAGGATAATACATTAACTTGCTGCTTTACTAAAATTATTTCTGGGACTTTCTCTGTTTCAGGAGGAAACCTGGTATTATTGACTGATGGCCTATGTATGATAGCTTTACATGTACAGATATCCGACCACTTTCTTTCCAATTAAACCAGAATTGGTTTGGTTAAATGGCCATTTAATCTGACTGAATTTAGTCTTAGCTGCCCCAAAAAATTGGATCTGAAGTACATAAACATCTGTCTGCCAAACACGATGATTGTGGCATGTAAGCGAAAAAAAGGTTTTATTTTAGGCTATTTAGAAAAGAAGACAAAAATATCTGTTGATGTAAATAAGGAAATTTTTCAAATGAATAAAACTATTTAATATTATTTTAGTCTTTGTTGCACTTAATTTTTAGGAGGATTTTTGGTGTAAATAAGGGTCCGTTTACACGGAGCGACCAACCAGCAGCACAATACAACCTCCAAATTTTTACCGATAGGTGGTCATTTGAATATCAGTTTACAGAGGCAGACCAAAATAAACAATGCACACACTGAATGATCTATACTATATCTATACTAGATCACCCAGTGCACACAGGCTGCCATCATTCTCGGCAGCGTGAGTCCTGTTTACACAGGACAATGCACCTCCAAGAGTGATAAATCTTTTATGCTGCATAAAAACCCATTTCGTAAAAATAACAAACACTCGTTTATCGGGTGTTAGGCAGCCTGTTAAGATAATCATGAAACGAGCGTTTTAACAATGTTTATCTTGCAGTTTAACTGCCCTTAACTGAGACCAATTTCATCATTTGTAAGATTGGTCTGATTGGGCAGAAATTTTCCAGATATCTGCACATGTAAAGGCACTTTAAGGGTCATCTTTAGTTTCAAAAGAACTTACGTTTTAACATTGTTTTTAACCTAAAACATAAAGGAAAGTCAAAATGTAAGTCCCAGTCATGGTGACTGTGTAATGAAGGAGTGGGGAGGGAAAGAATAAAGAGAAAAGGGGGGGAAAGGGTATAAAATATATTGGTAAATATCATTAACCTACATCCAGTGCATCTTATTTTAGAAATGCAAATCAAAAAGTAATATCAACATATAATACATTGCATATATTATTTATGATATACTAGATACATATATATGAACTCCTGTGAGCTAACGGTCCTTTAATGCTGCACAACAGGCGAACTTTCAACATTAGATTTTACAGGTTATGATGATAAAGACAGCATGATTTAGGGTCAGAATGGAAGTCCATCCACCTGGCCCAGACGCTACTGAAGATCTCAAAGCTGTCTAATCTAGTAGCTTTAATATGCTCGTATAACACCCGTGTGTCAATTTTTCTCTTAAATTAATCAATGGATAAAACTAACGTTTCCCATTTTGAGGGTATATGGATCCGTGCAGACATCGTGATAAAATTAAATAAATTAAAGGATTTATTGGGTAATCCTAGAGGTTTATCACCAAAAAGTAAAACAGTTGGGCCAAGATACATCAACCCCCCTCCCAGTTACACTCCTAATCAAGGTTTTAACCTCCTGCCAGAATGTTTTCCTCCATATATGTTTCATGTCACCCAAAGAATCACATCCTTTGAAACAGCTATCTGTTGTATTGAGATATATCTTATGCCATTTTACTGGCACATAATATGTTCTGTGGAGAACCTTTAGATGCGTTTTTGTGAGTGACGTTTGGTTACTGCCTTTTGATAGGACTTCACAACAGCGATTCCACCTGTCTATAGACATAGTAAATCCTAGAACTTTTTCCCATTGTTCCATAAACTTTAACTTCTCCTCTTTAGGGGGTAGATTGAATCTGTAATATAAAAGTAAGATAATCCTATGTCTTAAGGGTCATTTGTAAGGTAAAGATTTTTTTTGCATTGTTCATTTTACCGCAAGTTTCCTCTGCGGACATCTGTGCACACAAGGGGATGTAACGCCATATTTTTAGGTTATCATAAAATATTTGATCACGCAAGCAATTATTGGGACAATAACTGCAGACTTTTACTCCATAGTAAAGTAATCACCCAGTGTAAAAAGACAGTAAATGCATCATAGTTACAGATCATTTACTATAAATAAAATAGTTACATATTGTCCAGACCTTTCATATTAGAGACAATGTATATTAATATTTATAACAATTCTGCATGACAGCTGACAAGTATTGCTGGACTGTGCATCAGAGAAGGCTGGAGGAGGTCTGACCTTCTTTACGCATTCACCTGTCAGTTCCCAGTCTGCAGGCAGTCCCAGTGCCAGATGGGATTGTTTACTAGTCACATAATCATTGATACTGAACATCATAAAATTCTGACTTTTTACAGCAATCTATAAGTTACATATTCTGCAGATCATGGTTTATTTTGTGGAGACATAACGTATGATTTGGTACGTAAGCTGATGGTAGTTGGCAGCATTAGCACTGTCTCGGGCACGGGCAGTATTGAGATTGTTACACCCATTGCAGATGATCCTGACAGATTCCTGACTATTAACACTCCGCACTGTGTTATGTGAAGCCATTCCAGGCTAGCAACAAGTACTTATCAGCTGAGTCGTGGCCTTTATGTCTTTAGTTAGGTGTTAATCCCCTAACAATCGAGTTACCCTTCTCTATTCTTATCTGCACCTACCGTAATTAGAACTTTCAAATGTCACTTTCTTTTCCTCACTTCAAACCATTTCCATTCCACACAATTGGTGTCAGGTGTAATCCTGCAGTCCCTTCCTGTGATCTGAGCAGTAATTAAGGCATTGCTGATGAGGGAGCCTATAATCCAACCAGGTCCAGGTGGTGAGGATAAGCGGTGAGTCAGGTAACAGTGATGCCACTCTTGCTCTTGTGCTATTGTAACATTCTCACTTCCTGCATCTCGCCAGATCATCGGGCGATACAGGTTACCATTTTTAAAGGATTTTTGTACTTTTCTAATCCACACAGCAAGAAGTGTCAATATTTTTTCCTTTGCATTTATTGATTTGGAATTACTAGGTTGGAGATTGTCATGTAAGACTCAACATGAATTGGGGGGGAGGGAAGGTTTTGTTAATTGGTTTACAATAAAATTTTAAGGTTATACCATGATACAATACAGGTATGATTATAACAATGTATTGAAAATGGATTGATTTACAGTGATATGTAATACAAGAATGTAATATGTATTGCTGGGAAATTGTGATTGTCATAATAAAAATGGTTTTGATTAAAAAAAAGACTCAACATGTCTCTGCCCTGCACTCCAAATGTATACTTTCACTAACGCCAATCATAAAATCTGTGATGTAATACAACACGCTCCGCTGCATGGCTATCTGAGAAATAAAAAGATGCCAGGTGGAACTAGCCAGTACTGATGAACGTAGGCACCTTGCACCTATGTGAAATAACCGTAGCCCGTTGATGCCTGTTAAGTTTATCACAAGACACATAGGGAGAATTTATCAAGGTTTTTTCATCAAATTTTATGTGGTTGTAAAAGTCACATTTTGCCATACTCCTTTTTTTTTTGCTCACAGATTTGCGACTCTTTGCTAGTTTACTCTGCTTTTGCCACATAGTTTAATCGTACGGAGGCTAGCTATGCAAATAAGGTCTAAGATTTTTTCTTTTTTTGGGAAAAGTGGATTAAAAAGACAAAGTAACTGAGGAGGAATAAAATAGTGGAAATTCCATTTTAAATAGAAGTCTTCTATCTATAGATGCCACAAATTTGTGTTTTAACAATGTAAAGGGTGGAATCTATGGTAAATTTGCAGCAAAATCTGCACAGGTCTCACTGTGTAAAATCTGCAACAGATAAGTCCTGTATGGATGAACTCTAAAAAATCCAATACTTAAGTTGTTAACCTCACCTCCCATGTGGTCATTATGTATCTGATATTTAATATTGGTGTGTCGTCTCATGTAAACCACATGTGGGACTAAGAAGTGTGAGCTCTTGGCTTATTTACTTGAGAAGAGTTCATATAAGTTGAGATAGTGATAGGAGTTACGACAATTACTCCTGGGATGGCCTGCTCTGACTTGTAGGTGCTTCCATGTGTCAATAAGACTTTTCTGATTTCTCTAATTCAGATTTTGACCACATATAGTTATCTTCTAGGTGATTAAATAAAGAAGCCGATGAATTCTGCGTTAGATCTCACAAATTATAGGACCTCCTGAAATAAGGATAACAGCCTGAGCAATGACAGCTCCGAATTGTTTTCTGTGGTGATTTAATCTCGGGGAGGAGTGTTGTCACCCACATCACTCTAATCTGCTTTAAACAGTCATCCAAAAAGAATGGAAGAAAGAAAGGGGGTGTAGGAAAAGAGGGGAAAAAATCAGATACAGGTTATAATGCTCTGGACGCATTAAATTTCAAAGGAACAATTCAGCCATATTGTAAGCGACATTCTTTGCACTGGGAGACACCCAGCAGGAGAGGGCATGGCAGATTCTTACAGTGATCATCTAACCAGCCAGGCTCTATTTGAAGGGAGAGGATATTATTGCAGTCTTACAAGTATTGGAAGATTCAGTTAATTTAATTAATTCCCTGGCCGGGGGAAGCCTGCTCAGATCTGCCTTACAAAAAAGCAATTGCACAAGCAGCGTTAACAAGAGGAATTGTGCACTTAGAGATTTGGCTGCCGCCAGGGTCTAGAATGTATTATTCCCTACAACTCTACTCTCTTAAGCTGTGGCAGCACCTTGACAAAAATGTGTCATCCCGCAGATTATTTAATTGACATGTTTGAATGGAAGGAATCTATTTATAGGACGTCAAGGTCTCTCCTGCAGCAGGGCTAATTAAACCCCTTCAGTACCAGCTTGGGCAGCGCTTCCCTCAGTCAAAAAGACTAGTTTCCTTAACGTTCCGGAAAACTCTCAGATCCTTTAGCATCTCATCAGCGCTGAAAAGTTTTATGTAACAAGTGACTGCTGGAAAGGATACACTTCACTATTTCTTGTTCTCAGAGGACCATTTATGGAATATTTTGATAATCGTAAAATCTGGTTAATTCTGCACTTGTCAGACTTAAATAAATTTGAACTAAGGCAATAGGAGCACACGGAAAAGAAAAAGAAGAAATACATAGAGGAAAACAAAGAAATGCACAGAGGAAAAAGAAGAAAAGCACAGAGGAAAAAGAAGAAATTCACAGAGGAACAAGACGAAATGCACAGAGGAACAAGAGGAAATGCACAGAGGAACAAGACAAAATGCACAGAGGAACAAGAAGAAATGCACAGAGGAAAAAATAAGAAATGCACAAAGGAAAAAGGAAATGCACAGAGGAAAAATAAGAAATGCACAAAGGAAAAAGAAGAAATGCACAGAGGAAAAAGAAGAAATGCACAGAGTAACAAGAAGAAATGCTCAGAGGAAACATAATGTTACTTTGGAAACCACAATAATGCGTAAAAAAGAAAAGGAAAAGTACTGCCAGAAGCAACATGAATGCAAACATTTAAAGAAATACAGAAGCGGGAAACTTCACTTTATAGATAGGAGTCAATATTACCCTGATGCTTAACAATGAATCAAGTTAAAAAACTAATAAAGTAGCTGGATATCATCCCTTCTTCACTCAGAATTACTTCATCAAGCCTGCTTTCATTTCAGGTCATATCCAACCAGACGTTGTGCATTGCCCAATAATGTATCAGACGGTCATAGTTCTCGCCAAACGAATGTCCAAATATAGCAGTTACATGAAATGCACCAAGGCAATAAAACCCCCAGGCGCCCCCCAACTCTACGTTATACTGTCAGTTACAGCCCACAACCCTCTCAGGACAATTTAAAAAAAGCATAGATTTCCCAAAGCCAAGCTCCTGCCCTGGAGAAGTGCTGAAGAATAGGTCCCCCTCTGACAAGCAGACCAAGCGCCATTGTCCTCCCTGGAATTTCGGCACTACCTCATAGCTATTCATAATATTTTCTTTAGATTGGTATGTTGGAAATAAAATCCCCTGAGCAGGAAACGTTGCATTCAGTAGCCCTCTTGGAAGTAATGGTGGAGGTAGCTTGTCACATTACTGAGCGTTTATGTCACAAATAGTACGGATTGATTAATTTTACTAATTGCTAATTTTACTGCATGTGTTTAATAGGTAAGAGCAGGATGTTCTGCTTTCTTTAAGTTCATATTGATTTCTTCATACCGATGAGGAAGTTCGCCTAAGGAACCAGGATTTAATTACTGGTAGAAATTAAAAACAACCCATGATTACATTTTCACAGGTTGCCTGATTTAGCTTTCTGTGATCCTTCACCTTGAATACTCTCAGATTTGGTTCTATACACGCTGACCATGAATTGTATCGATATCTAAGTGATGACAGTAAAGTAAAGCTTGATATAAAGGAACAAAGTAGACAAACTTGAAAATGACTTTCCAACAAATTACACTGTTGGAAACATTGTAGCACAGGAGCCGGATTTAATACTTCAGAAATTCATAGCACAAATCTATATATTAGGAGGCAGATACTGCTAAATAAAAAGAGACTGTAATAATCACAAGTTGTAGCAGCAATCTGTACATCTGTGGTAATAAAAACAATCCATTGCTATTAATTGTCCTATATGAGCTTTACCAGATAGGATTCTGGAAGTTATGTTTCATGTCTAGTACCATAAGAGATGCCCCATTGACACAATGCAAACAGTTAATTAGATAACAAGTCATTTAGGTTGAAGCAAAATATTTGTGCTTCTGAGTGTCAGTTCCTGTGGGATACAATATTGCATTGCTCTCTAAACAGTTTTTTTAGGTGGAGGGAGGCAGGCAAAGGGTTACAGCTGCACTTTTGCCTGTGTTTGCTCTTGACTCCACAAGTCAATAGTTAGGAGATGCTCCCAGCACATAGAGCAGAGACCCTGCCCCCTCCCATTTGGCTTCTGTGGATAATGGGGGGCTTTTGTTGTCTAATCAGGCCCCTGATGGGCTAGGAGACAGATACAGATTCTTGGCATTTGTCGGGGAAATGAAAGCCGGATTAGGCAGACCCCGCTGCACACTCCATGGCAAAAGTAAGACAGCTATCCTCCCCATTCAAAGACCCATTCTAGTTTGGTTACTTTATCTTTAAGATGTTTGTATTGCTAAAGTGCCTATAGATAGACTCAAACATGCAGCAAGCTGTAAAGAGTCACTTCAAAGCTCCAGGGAAGGAAAGAGAGTTTATTAGCCTACAAAGAGGCTCCAATCTGAGCTGCAGAGAACTGCTTATGGCACTTTCTCAGAGTTTGATATACTTTATAGATAGATATGGGGTAACACAGATCGATAGCATTTATCATTAACTAGTTAATAAAAACATCACCCGGTCAGCAAGGTGGCTCAGTGGTTAGCTCTGTAGCCTTGGGGTCTTGGGTTCAAATCCCACCAAAGACAACATCTACAAGGAGTTTGTATGTTGTTCCCGTGTTTGCGTGAGTTTCCTCCCACTCTGTGAGATATAATGGCGCCATATAAGTGAATAAAATAAATTAAATGTACCCTGAGGCCCTATACATCCCACTGAATGTTTTATAACTACTGTCATATAATCTAAGTAATGAATGACTATAATCCCAGTCAAACATCTGTAAATTGTGCAAGCTGACCTAATTGCCTCTCACGTCAGTGTTGATATTTTGGCCTAGCCAGAGAAACTCCAAACTCTTTTTCCTTCTTGCTTCCAGGCAGGGCTGTCAACCAGTGACTTCTTATTGTGGATACTGGCAAAGAAACCAGCTCCAGAGAGCAATTACTCCCATGTAATTACATTAACTAGATCTCCCCCAACCAAGTGCTCAACAAGTCCAACCGAGTAATGATATACTAAGGGTGTCATGACAAAACGTCCCTAATCAATGTAACGCAGATCATCAAACATCCACACCGTGTGTGCAACATATGAGAAAAAGAAGAAAAAGTACATACCAGAACACCAGGGATGCAAAAAATAGACCATAGTAATTAGAAAATATTTTTATTGAAAAAACTGCAAAACCACACTGTAGTCATTAAAAACAATTAAAACAAGGCACAAAGCCCCATGATAGGAACAATAAACCCCTAAGACCCCATATCTGTATCTGGTAATACAATACACATAGATAAGGTATATGTGGAAACCTCAGTCAGGGATGGTAAACAATAATACAATACCAAGTATATAAGTACAAAGATAGTATATTTATAACATGGTCACCCCCAAAGGCCAAAATGAAGACAGGACTAAAGAGGAGCAGTTAGTCCTCAATTATCTGCATACCAAAGACAGTTTTTAAATATATAAATGCGGACAATATAAATTGGCAAAAAACGGTGCATACACATAGCTATACATCAATACAAGCCATATATAAGATAGGTCTTCTCATAAAGATTAATATATCAAGTAGATCTTAACATAGCAATTGGTATAACAGTTGTCCTTAATCCAATTGTCCCATAGACATACAAAATGTACACAGAGTAATGCAGACGACCACTCCAAATACAGCTAGCAGAAAATAGCACAGCTATAAGGGGGATCTCATATTAGAGGCATGACCAGGTTACCTAACCAGGGGTTAATAGGCAGAATAGAGCCCAACGCGTGTCGCCATATGGAATGGCTTCATCAGGGGCAGAGATGTGTGCAACATATATCATCAAAGTGTAAAAAAAATCAAGACTACAAGCGTTGATAGACGGCATCATCTCAAATACGTAAGATTTCTGAAATCAAAGAGCATGCCTCTTACTAATTACTAATATTAACCGTTATATTACACATTATTTTTGTACTACCTAATACTTTGTGGATATATTTTGATCTCTATTTATTTAAGGGCTCGCTCAGACTAGCATATACTACTGACATGTTCTGTCCAAAAACAAAAATTAGACTGCACACTGACCAATATTACTCAACAGGGCTGTTCACACGGACCAAATGGATATGTGGGAAAAAAAATCACAGCATGCACTATTCTCTCAGTATCTCAAATTAGACCCCCCATTCAAGTGCATTTGCGTGCATAAAAAAAATCAGATCTCATATAGAGCATCCCAATAGCATCCCCATAGGAAATTGGTTTTGAATGTAAATGAGTGAAAACAGATTGGACACGGATGTAAAAACGGGAACACGGATGTCAATATGGATGAAAATCAAATGGAAAACATCCAAGTTTTCTGGATGTGAATACTTTTCCGTCCAATTATGACAAGAGTATTCTTAGAGTGATAATTTTATTGGCTAGCCAGAAAATTATATGTTCGCAAGCTTTCAGAGTGCAGAGGCTCCTTCTTCAGGCAAGATTACATTTGGATTAATAAGAAAAATACACATTTGAGGCTTACTACAGTGGGAAATTTGTTCAAGAGGTGGGAGGTGTGATGCCTTCTAAAGATAAGCAAAGGAAATCGAATTAGCATTTTCTTACAAATGGAGAGGCAGTGGGAATGTGTTCTTAGCTATCTGTAGTCCTTCTGGTGAAGGTGTGAACTGTGTCCATGTAGTGAGTCATAAATCCAGGTGTTGAGTCCTAGTGTCAAAGTATTGAACATCCTAATAAGTTTGAATTCCCATATTTTTCTCTCCCTGTCATCCTTAAAATGACCTTTTAGTATTAAGACTTTTAAGTCTGTCATATTTTCTGGACTTGACCATATACATCAAGGACAACGCCATACAAACATCAATTTACCATAAGCCCACAGGACGTCCAGCATATCTTTGATGGAACAGCTTTCATCCAAGACACACAAAAAATCCATCATCTACAGTCAAGCTCTGAGATATATTCGGATCTGTTCAGACAGTAAAGACAGGGAACTACAGCTGCTCTCACTTAGGAATACATTCCTACAACAAGGATACCATCCACTGGTAATAGATGAACAGATCCACAGGGCTACAAGAATCCCAAGAAGCAACCTCCTGGATTACAAACTGAGAGAGGACAACAACAAGGTGCCTCTTGTTGTCACAACCCCCACATGAGCATCCTAAGGAAAATTGGTGCTGATCTCCAACCCATATTCCACAGAGACCACAAATTGAAAGACATATTCCCAGAACTACCACTCCTCTCCTACAAACAGCTCCCTAACTTAAGGAATCTCCTTGTCAGAAGTGTCCTCTCATCACCATCAGTGACCGGCACATTCCCATGTAACAACAAAAAATGAAAACTTGTACCCACATATTACCAACAAATACAGTCCGCATACCAAACACAAATCAGGACTATAAGGTCATGGGTTCTTTTTTATGTACATCCTCCAATGTGGTGTACATGATACAAAGTACGAGGTGCCCTGGAGCTATCTATATTGGGGAAACCATGCAGAAATTACAAACAAGGATGAATCTACACAGACATACAATCAGGAATGAAATGGACACGCCTGTGGGAAAACATTTCTCTGGAACTGGACATTGTATGACAGACTTAAAAGTCTTAATACTAAAAGGTCATTTTAAGGATGACAGAGAGAGAAAAATATGGGAATTCAAACTTATTAGGATGTTCTATACTTTGACACTAGAACTCAACACCTGGATTTATGACTCACTACATGGACACAGTTCACACCTTCACCAGAAGGACTCCAGATAGCTAAGAACACATTCCCACTGCCTCCTCTCCATTTGTAAGAAAATGCTAATTCGATTTCCTTTGCTTATCTTTAGAAGGCATTCCACCTCTTGAACAAATTTCCCACTGTAGTAAGCCTCAAATGTGTCTTTTTCTTATTAATCCAAATGTAATCTTGCCTGAAGAAGGAGCCTCTGCGCTCTGAAAGCTTGCGAACATATAATTTTCTGGTTAGCCAATAAAGGTATCACTCTAAGAATACTCTTGTCATAATTGGACGGAAAAGTATTCACATTGATTTTTCTGGCTAACACGGTACCACAATATAATTTATTATTGTACACCAAGTTTTCTGGATGAAATTTGTATTGACCCTGGCCTGATACTTGGTTTATGTATCACAAATGATAAATGAGAACGTGTACATTGTATGTATGTAATATATGATGTGATTATTTTAGGGCGTAGTGCTCTATAGGAGAATGGCAGTAACTATACTGCTTCTACCTCTGTCTTTTCTTCCACATTATCCCCAATCTAGTATATTCCCTTTATCTACCAGTAAAGCTTCCTCTCACTCACTGTACTAAGATAAATTCAATAAGAGTCTACTAAGTGATAATAAGGATCAGACAGAGGCAGGCAGGGAATCCTATCACAGGCAGGTTGCAGAATGCAGGAGATAGAAGAGAAAATTATTACAGGTCAAGTTATTACCATTAGACTCTATTTGTGTCTGACAAAAGTAACTTTAAAGGCTCTGTGCAATAGTCAGGTATCTCCCAGCTGTAAGGACGCTGGGATATGGGATTTAAAATCCTGCCATGTAAATTTCTATGAAAATTTGGATAGCTGTGAGGGGGGAACTAGGAGGTTAATCCCAGTTTAATGCAATGATGCAGTCACAGGACCGGGGCTGCTGATTCTGTTATCTCTTCCCAACATTTCAGTTCCCCATATTTCACCCAGCCAAATAGCTTGAAGAAAAGTGCGGATGGAGGCAATCCTAGCGCCTCAGGAAAATGTGTTATTAATATCTAAATAACTTCCCAATACTGTCTCTAAATCTCCCCTTCACCAGTCCAGATGAATTCTTTGAAGTTGTACCCTGTCTCATCTCTTCAATGTCTCTTTTTTAACTGGGCTTATTTCAGACTGGTAAACATCTAATTCCTTAAACCAAAGCCCCACTCACACTGATCCCCCCTATCCCTTTCTGAAGAGAGGAACACAGATGCACACGGCCAAGTTTATCCCCATACACTCCAATTAGGAGGTTCTGCTATTAATTGTGCGTATTAAATCTACTTCATCCCTCTTCTCTATAAAAAAAAATCCATTTTTTGTGCTAAGTAAATGACCTATCATGGCCTAATGGCTTCCTCAGACTTCAACTTTCGCTTTGACAAATTCTAGGCTTGGCTTAGATTAGCTCTTGGCTACCAAGAGCCCTACTCCTTCCACATCAGGCAACAAAACCTATGGATCTTGTATCTCCAAGGTCACCAAGTGGGCATTAGCAACATCTGGGTGCAAAGTGTTAATTTGTAATCAGCCACTAATCTTTCATTTTGCTTTTTGTTAATTTCAGAAAACAGTGAATTTTTTTTTTATCAAGCAAACAAAGAAATTACCCTGTCCTATGGCAAAGTATTAAGTTGAACAAATCCATAAAATTGAATCTAAAAAGCAGCAAAATAAACCCCTTAGTTGATTGAAGCTGCCCATTTCGCTGTTGAAGACACATTCAATTTTCATAGAAATACTTTATGATGCATGATGACCTAACGAAGACGCTAGTCCAGTGACAAAACGCGTAAGCTGATGCCACAATAAAGTACATTTTCCTGCTTTTTAACTAATCGTGCTTGGTCAGCTGCACTTTTTATCCAGGGACTTTCCCTGTTCTTTTCTCTGATGTTTTTACACTTCTAGCTCTTAAGTATTTTTGGTAGTCCAATGTGGCTCAAGCATCCACAGGAAAATAGCAGCAGCTAATCTGCTTCATCGTACTCCATTCTGCAGAAATGTCTAGAAGTCACACAACTCTGAGGTGAGCACTTATCCTATCACCCCTTTTCCACCTCTGACCGGAGATATCTGCACTATGGAGCACCCTGTTTCTTAATGGGTAAGCCATGATTAAAGGGGTTGTCCAGTCTAAATTGATAATTATGGATCTCCCTAGCACACGCACTGTGCGCTGCGAGGATTCTCCAACTTTTGAGCCAGGACCAGCGGGTACTTATGCGTTGTACATACTCCTGCCCAGGGCCTGTCTAGTGGGCGCGGCCTCGCTCCATACACTTGTCTAGTAGTTTTTGTACCTTATTTTATGATGTTACTATATTAAAACATGTTTTTACTCAACATTGAATAAAGAAGTTTTTATGCTTTACGCATGTGGCTGGACTAAAAAAGCAATTTTGGATTCTCATTGACATGCTACACAGGAGCATGGGCCATGCCTTGGATTAGGCCTATCTACATCCGGTGAGCTGGTACACTTTTTTTGCTCTTTGGACTCTTTCTTAACGTTTCTGTAAATTAGCTGTTAAAATGGGTAACAACATCAGCATCATGCCACTCACGTTCCTGAAATATATCGTATTTTGCGATTTATAAGAAGCACCTGATTATAAGACGCACCCCAAATTTTGAGGAGAGAAATAGAAAAAAACTTTTTTTAATAAAGTGGTGGTGCTTCTTACAATCCAGGCGTATTATTGATTACCGGGGGTGCTGGCTGTGGTGAAGTGGGGTCCCAGGGTCGCTTCTGGCGGCGGCAGGAGTGGGGCGATGCTGCATACCCCAAACTGGGAGAAAGGGATGTGCAACGCTTCGAGTGTTCGGTAGTGCAGGCTGCAGTGGAGTAGGGCCGCTGAAAGAGGAGGCAAGAGTGGTGCTGCGGGTGTTCGATGGTGCTGGGGTTCCGCCGACATTTTGTGAAAGCCCAGAGCCCGGCTGCCGGGGCGGTGCGTGCGCAGATTGAGATCTTGGCGCTGAGATCTCATCACCTGAGATCTTGGTGCCGAGATCTCCATCTGCGCCGCATCCGTGGCCATTTTCCTGAAGACATCGTGTAGAGGCAAGCACAGATGAAGATCTTGGCTTTCCTCCATCTGCGCCGAATGAGAAGCCAGATGCTAGACTTGGGAAAAAGAATGGCGGCCGCCGCCGCAGGGCTACTGCTCTCTGCCATACCACCACTGCAGGACCACCACTCAACACCGTACCACCACCGCACACCGCAGGATCACCGCAACACCCCCAGCTCTGGGCCCGCAGCATTGACCCCTCGGTAAGAACAGTGTTCGGTTTGTAAGACACACCCCCATTTTCCCCCAAATTTTGGGGATCATAAAAGTGCGTCTTATAATCCGAAAAATACGGTACACTGTTAAACTGGTGATAGATAAAAGATTCACCCGAATGCAAATAATGTCTTAGGGGCAAGTATAAGGGGCAAGTATAAAAACATATTTCACAAGTTCAATCACTCCTCCTGTTACCAATATTGCTCATGTTTGTTCATTGTTGCTCAAAGTTCCCCAACCAGTGACTCTGGTGCCTCATGCGACTCTTGTGCTTTATGCATGTGGCTCCCCATCTATTGAGCAATAGTATCTCCCTTTTTGTCATAGCAATACTACAACTTGTTACTGAAGCCAAAAACAATGGAGTCCATCTAACTAGGCCATATGTTTATTATCAATGACACTCGGCTATTATGGCTGGATTATTAATTATCATAACTTTATGCCCAGCATTAGTCCCCCACCCCAAATTTCCATAAGTGATGAAATATCATTCAGGGTCCTTATCCCATACTCGCCATACATAGTCTTAGTGCAAGGAATTATAATTCACACTAAGCAAATACACTGGGATAAAACATTTAAAAATCTAGAGCAGCATTTGCTGGAAAGAGAAAGCATGAGTGGTGTTATTAAATTCCCTGTGTAGTAATAATAATAATAATATGCGGCCTTATCTGCGCCGCTCTCCTCTGACTCTGTTGCTCCCTCTCCTCCCGTCACACTTGATTTAGGAAGAGTTTATCTTGCAAACATTTGCCTAGTTTGTTCATGTATGCCATCTTCTCCCGGCTACTCATTCCCAAAAGCCAATGTTTGTCTTTGTAATTGTTATCTTTGTTGTGTTATTGTTGTTGCTCATTTGTTTCAGGCTGCCTTGTGACATGTAAGCTTCATGAGCACTGAGAGGATGTCCCTGGGTTTGTGTCTCTCAATATGCGCACACAGAGCCAGGGAATTGCTTGACACTTGTGTATGCCTTTCTGTGCCCCCCATTATTTAAACTGATCCCACTCACAAATCCCAGGCTGTGTCGTGTTTGATTACATTGGCAACCTTGAGTAATCCCCTGACTTAATGAAGTGAACATACCCTACTCACACACAGGGGCTTGTTGGTTTAATGAATGCAGATTGGTTGTGATAAATAGTAGGGGAGGTTAATGGCAGCTCCTGTTACACTATACCGCAGGTGAAATAAGGCTGGATCCAGAGGAAGGGGAAAGGAGCATTCTCCTACTGGTGTCCTTCCATGACTTTCACCACTTCCTTTAATTACTTGTACCAGGCATCGGCCACACGGTGACTATCGTGCTACAATGGTGGTCAGACAAGTAACATGTTATCTAAAATATATGACATGCCTTGTACAAGGGCTGAAAGAGAACATGTAAATAGACACCTAGATACCCTATCAGGTATAAGAACAGTACTTCAAAGTTGTAAAGGTTAAAAAAGACCCAGGTTGTTTTTATCTAGAAGAAGGCAAAAACCTAATAATGTAGACTAGGCCCGTGCAATTTTTTCGCACATTGGTCATTGGGGGCGCAGGCAATTTCAGAAAAAGCAAGCTGGTCAAATGTAAATGTATTTCATGAGATGATGAACACAGACAGGTATTTTTATATGTAGATTGGTAATACTATAAATTGGTTTGATAAGTAGGGGCCAAAAAATGTCTTCGGTTGAGGTGCCACCTGCAGGTCATTGTTTCTTTCTGCAGGTTTATGAAAAAAAATAAATGTTTAAACTGTATTTAGTGATAAAATCGTGAATGTGTGGTTTGTTTGGCTCTTTTCTTGCTGAAGGGTGCAAGTTTACCTTTCAAATGGTGTATCATTTGTGTGTGTGGGGCGAAGTAATCAGCCGAAAAGCAGTGCATGTTTACAAATGTGTTTGCATATGTGACTCGCCTGAAGTGAAGTGTGCAATCCTACAATGTGCCTGAAATAGGCCGGGCAAGCACTTAAGTAAGCTGGAAAGACCTCAAGGCAAATGTTTGTATTTGTTTGTGATGTCTGTAAGCAGCTTTGTGGTAGTGTGCTTTGGGGTAGTGTGATGCCACCTGCAGGTCATTTTTCCTTACTGCAGGTTTATGAAAATTAATGTTTAAACTGTATTTTGTGATCAAATCATGGATGTGTGTTTTGTTTGGCTATTTTCTTGCTGAAGGGGGCAAGTTTACCTTTCAAATGGTGTATCATTTGTGTATGTGGGTGCAGTATGAACGGAGATACAAAGTAATCTCCAAAAAACAGTGTTTAGAAATAATAGAATAGATAGATGGTAGTTGCCAAAAATTCCTTCCCGACATCAAATATGATTTATATCCCAAAACCTACATGGATACAGGTGGTGGAATTTGGAAGCTCCCACTTGATACGTGTGAATCCACCCTTCTTCCTATGTTTTGGTTACTAATCATTTATTATTTTTCAACTCTCTCACTATAATACTTGGCCAAAAATCTTGATTGGAAAGAGAAGCTGCTTATTCTTAATAGGAAGACCGTTGGTCTTCTCATTTATCGTAGGCGGTGTTTCTACTCCATCATCCTACGCCGCATATATGGTGGGATCGTTGCCTTGCTCTTATTGGTGTGGCTCCGAAAATATTTTGTAGAATTTTCTGTTTTCTCCAATGAGGCAAATGGTATTTGCCCCATATCAGGAGAAAATAATTCCTTCCCCGCTCCAAGTATGGCAATCAGAATAAACCTGGATTAGCTTTGCAAGGCTTGATAACCACATGAAACTGAGGCAATAGAAATTTTGCTCCAGAGGTAAAGAGTGAAATTTTTAAAAAAAGTAGTAAAAAGCCACTGAATTGAAGAATCCAAGCCATGAAAATCAATACATTCCTGTAGAAGATACTGCCTCATAGATGGACCAAGAACATAAGACTACAACTACATAGAACGAGAATAAAGCCAACATGGTAACTAGGACATAATATGGTGACTACAAGAGTGCTGAAGAATCTAGACAATGTGATAGATATCAACACAAGGATGTAATGGACCCATAATAAGACCCAAAGTAAAGCTATGTTGTAAGAAAAAGTTCATTAGTGCACCTAGAACAAAATCTAGATTGTGACTGCATAGTGTGTTGAAGAACCTAGAATCTAGTCAATGCACCGAAACATGGATGGACCAAAAACATAGCAAGTTGAATATAAATTGATCCATAAAGCAATTGAAAATGCTAATTAAACCCAAAACATAGCTATACGGTAAATACAAGTTAATAGATGCACCTAGAACATGGACAAAATTGTGACTACTAGTGTGGGAAGAACCTAGTCAGTATGGTAGAGACTAGTACATGGATGGACCAGGAACATGATTCTGAGCATTAAATGGATCCACAGCGACATGGAAAAATCGCAAAATATACAGTAGCCAACGTGGTAAATACAAGTTCATAGCGAAGAGTCTGAATACTTGTGTGTGAAAGACCCCAGAATGTAATCAGTATTGTAGATGCCAGTGCAGGGATGGACAAGGAAAAACCGAAAAGGAAAACCACTTACTGATCTGCAACAAAGTCAAGATATGGACGACAGAAACTAGACCCAAAACATAGTCAGCAAGTCATAGCACCGAGTACATGAGGTTGAGAGAATGAATGTGGAATGTGGAACTCAAAATATCACAGGGTGCATGCCCAGAACTACAATTATCGGCTCCAGTTCATCCATAGGTGACATAGTTATAGGGTTGAGTACCAAAACTGTCACCCAGAACATGGGAAAAACACGGCAAATGATTGCTTGGGCCCAGAATCTCGTCCAAGTGCCCAGTGGATCATAATACACACAATATAAAAATCCAATCACAGTGAATACCACTATTCTCATTATAATTAACTAATAACAAGTTAACAGTAGTAGTAATGAACCTGGGCACTCAAAAGGATATATTGCAAAACAAGGTGAATTTATTTACAGTCAAGCTAGTGGATAATGTTTCTGTCCCCATTGACCTTCATCAGATAAATGCTGTGTTGTTGAAGTGGAAGATGAGTAGTCAATACTCCTAGGGGGTGACACTTTAACAGACTGAAGGTGGTAAGAGGTGGTCTGCCCTGGGGTATGGTGGATGAAAGCCATAGTCAGGAAGCGCTCTTCTAATAACAAGATGATGTTGCCCCCTCACTAATGACCCCTGACAACACACAACAGGCAGGTTACACCACTATAGACCATTTACCAGCTCAGTGATCCATCCTACTACAGGAACGGTCAGGTTGGTAGGTAACTGAGGTTTCAGATTGCATGGAACAAAACAAAATAATCATATAGAGACTAACATTAAATGATGGAGCAACCATTGCTATTACCAAATCCTGAGACGCTGGATGCAGTTGTGACCATCCAGTCTATTGGAATACGTCTAATCCTACACCTGCATACAGGAAGAGAACCCTCTGACCCTTCACATTTGGTGAGCAGCGGTTAAATACTAGAGATGTCCAGCATCACATTACTCAAAATGTGCTCAATTGTGGGTGAATAAATATCACTCATCAATGTGTAGCGCTGGGATCACACCAGTGTTATCCAACTTCAGGCTGTAGGTTGTATTTGGACTTGTTTTGGGGGTGGAGTCAGGGCAGATATCATTGGTGCAGCTGCACAGGAATCGCAGAGGTAAGAGGGTTCATCTTCACCTACAGATAAGCAGCTTCTCTCCTAGACAGAACTATTATAAAGCAAAGGGCCCATACACTGTTCTTGTACAGGGGCCCTTTTCTATCTGTGTCCACTACTGGTTGGAGCAAAGTGTGATCCAGGACTTATAGGTTGACTTATTTATGTTTTTAGGATGCTGATCTGATACTAAATGTGGAAGATGTTTTCTATACATATATAGCAGAGGATACACACCATGTGTCAGGCACACAAGAGATCAGTATCTGGGATAAGCTCAAGGTCATGCACTTGACCTTCAGAATATTTTGCACCCCTTTAACACCAGATAAGGACAGCTTGATAAAGTTGGGATATGAGTAAATACTTGCAATATTGCAGGATATGTGTCTACACCAGTGATGCTCTCTGTGGTGGGCATTTGCAGGGCAGGGTTTCCAATTTTTTTAATACTTTGTACATTGCGTCCTGTAGTTCAGACTTGCTCCATGGTGTAGCATGTGCTCCTATGTGAGATGTGCATGTATGTATGGAGGCAGCGGGGGTGGTAATGTGGACATATAACCCCCTCCCTGGTACTGGCAGGTACCCGCCTCTATGGACTCATCTACACGGCAGAGTGTGTAAGAGGCCGATAAATCCTCTCAGCAATTAGTGCTGATAAATCGGGCGTCTGCTCCAGAGGGAGATGCGGGCAACTGGCAGCCTGTGCCCTCGGGCGAGCTCTTCTGAGCCGTTTAAAGATGAAAGTGGAGAAATAAAGACTCCATTTAATCTGCCTTAAAACCCTTCAACTTAAAACACCCGGAGAGTGAGCACTGATGGGGGATAAATGGGAATCTTACCGACGCCCCCAGCGATGACATCGCCCCCCATACAGCCGCCGCCACTTCCTGCGATCATCAGATGCCGTTATATTGGATCAATGTGACTCTTCCTGTTACATATTATCATATCAATATTTCTGTTTTTACTATATTTTATATTATTTTATTTTTTCTTAATATTACTATTATATTGTATTTTTGTCCCAATCGCAGAGGTCAAATTCCATCCCCCGAATGTAGCAAAATCGAAACTATTTCAAGCATCAATCACTGCTTAAAAAAAAAAAAGTGAAAAAGTTCCCTATTAAATGTTAATACTGGAAAAGTAAAATAAACGCAAAATAATAATTAAGTGTTGGGATGTGGCAGATCATGAATGTATGACAATGTGATCTCCGCAGACTGATTGCTGCGCCTCCTGGTGTCATTGGCGGCCTCCATTAACCCTTGTGAACCCGGCCCTTCAGCAGAGGATGGCCCCTGGCAGGAGGGGAGCAGCGTTTAGTTTCTCGCTTTTATTACAGCTCAGCTCCTCTTTAGATTTAGGTTTCCATAAAGAGAAGTCTTCAGAAAGCGGCAGCACCAGGAGCCCCCGACTAATAACTGGGCAGTGATCGGCAGCACCGAGCCCCAGAGGCCAAGCACTGCTGCTGCCGAACCACCTCTGAGTGATGAAAGCGGGGGTCTCTGCTCCCCCGGACAAAGCCCTAATATTATATTACACAAGAGTGAGGCGAGATCAGCGGGGGGCCAGTGGCATTCAGCCCATTGTGCCGCCTGCTCCACACACAGAATGGACCCTCGCCCCCCTGTTTATGGGGGGAGATCTCGGCTTTGTGGCTGGGAATCTGCTCCTCCTGATGCTTCTATAGAGCGCGGCCTTTTGTCAGCCAAGTTCATCCTCAAGTTTGAGATAAAAGAGGAAAGAAGAGAGAAGTATTCGCCATTGTGCCCTGCCCGCAAACTGCAGAAGACACATTACATAATGTGCATATATATAATCTATCCATATAAGGCTATCCATATATCTATGTATAATATATCCATATATATCTATATACAATTATCCATATATCTATATACAATCTATCCATATATATTTATCTATATACAATCTATAAATATATAGAATCTATCATATCTATACTATCTGTCTATATATATCCTTCACTCACTCTCTATAAATATATCATAATAAAATGTTGGATAATTGCCACCAAATTAAACTTTGCACAATTTAATCAAAACCATAAAACTATTACACTTCACAACAAATATAAAGATACAACATCAGCAGTTAGGGATAGTTTTTGTCAAACAGTAAAAATAATACATATTCAGGAAAGTAGCAGAACAAATATAAAAGGTTTCTGCCAATAATAGCAATGTAAAGTGTACAGGTAAAGTAATAATCGTGGACACCATGTCCATTAGTATTAGCAGTAATAGTATTATGGGGAACATTATTTCTAGACCCATACACCAATTATTTCTTAGCCCCACAAATAACCCAAACAATAATATCCGGTTGTAAACGAATCCCAGCTGATGCCTGTCACCCCGCACACATTGCTTCCACCCTCCCGCCACTGCCCATTCCGAAAATGTTGCATCCCTCCTACGTGCGACTGTCACCCTCATTATGTTCCCGCTCTCTAATTGCTGCTGATCGCTGCTTTCTAGGGAGCGTTTATAGCATCGCAAATATGTCCCAACAAATTAAAAGCAAAAGCCCTGCAGCCTCCGATAAATAATTGATCTGGGGTCCCAGACGCCACCATTTGTGTGGTGGTCACCTGTGGCTGCAGCAGCAGAAGTAGTACCCACCTTGCCTAATCTTCAGGGGCCCCATGCTGTGCGCGGAGGGTCCGGTGAGATCAGGATGGTCTGGAGGGGATGTGGTTCTTCTGGACATTCCTTACATTGACAAATTCATTCTCAGCCCCATGAGGGGACATTCATGACACTTCCTACATCACAGCTCCATTATTCCCAGATCACTCCCCCATATTTAAGCCTTTTGCCCACTTTTCCCCTCTGGTGGAAAAACTACCGGGTGACTAAACCCTCCGTCTTGGCACTTTGGAGCCTCATCCTCCTATGGCACATGCTATGCCACAGGCAGTAAACCAACGTCTACAGCACCAGTACCACTACACATGACGTCATGATTATCATCCATCAATAATGCATGCATGATTTTGATTTTCCTGGAACAGCGTTTTATTATCAGTGCAGGACTCTTGATATCACCCCTGCCCCACTTGATTGCATTGCACCGACCTTTGTCGCCCAGGATGCCATCGATGCTGTGCTTGGTCTTTTTCTCCCCATCTTCATCTTTTTTGTCACAGTCATCATCTTCCTCTTTTTTCCCGAACTTTATTCTCAGGACCCGGCTAATCGAACTCACTAAACCTCAGAAATGGAAAGAGACGGGAGGGGATATAAATTTGGGTTACAGAAAAATGTGTGTCCCTTACTAGGCTAAATATACATGATTTATAGTGTTCACCTCGGAGCAAATGCATTATCTGCACATGATATTACAGTTATCAGACTATCCATTGTACACACGTCCTATAAGATACACACATATAATACTATGATGCCTGAACTCACAGTGTATATATCCATAGTATTCATCCTGTAATATGAGTGCAGCACACTCAACGAATAATGTCAAATTAAAATGGGAAAATGTATATTTAACACTTTTCTACTTCCAGTATGCTCGAAAAAAAATTATCTTTACATATTATACTGAAAATACAAAAATAAAATATACAGGAGAACACGCTGATACCCCAACAATAAGATAAAACCTATCTAGTATAATCCTGTGATCCGCAAATAGTATATATAACACAAGAAAGCACACTCATTCGATAATAGAAAGTTACAACAATCATACCACATAGGACAAGACATTGTGTAAACGTATAATTGTAATAAACAATGTGCACTTTTATACATGAAGCACATTCATCATCATTTACACGCCTAAAACCTACATTGAACGAATTTGCAATGTACATTGCCTAATTTATGCAATAATATGCAGTGAATACATTTATATTGTATACACATATATAACACACAGTATGTACACATACTCTATAAGGCACATTCATCCTTTTACACTATCAGTGTGTTCGCACCATCCTACACTATATTAAGTAGCGCACTAATACTATAATATAATACATTTAAAATACATATTGTAAAAATGCATAATCTTATAATAAGCAAGAAACAAGTCTTTCCTATTTGTGAGCATCCAAAATATAAGCAAGAGACAAACGATTTCTTAAATGTACCGAAAAGCAAACTTATATCAAATACAATATACATATTTAACAAATGAGAACACCTACTCACTATACCCTATACTATTCGGTGTATAACACACCTACACAGAGGGCACATTCATCCTGTAATATACAGGAAACACATACTTAACATTCAATGTGTACACCTAGGGGAAAACAGTAATTCTGTATATTCCATAATATACATTGTGCACATATATACAATGCAGAACACTCACCCTATATATACCATAATATACATTATTCACACTTATACAAGGGAGAACACTCATCCTATATATACCATAATATACATTATGCACACATATACAAGGGAGAACACTCATTCTATATATCGCATAATATACATTGTGTACACATATATACAAGTGAAAACACTCATCCTGCATATCCCATAATATATATTATACACACTTATACAAGGGAGAACACTCAACCTATAGATGCCATAATATACATTGTGCACACATATACAAGTCAGAATATTCATCCTGTATATCCTATGATATACATAGTGCACACATATGCAAGGGAGAACACTCATCCTATAGATCCCATAATATACATTGTGCACACACAAATACAAGTGAGAACACTCATCCTATTTATCCCATAATATACATTGTGCACACACAAATACAAGTGAGAACACTCATCCTGCATATCCCATGATATACATTGTATACACATATACAAGGGAAAACTCTCATTCTGTATCTCCCGTAATAATATACATTGTGCACACATGCAAGGGAGAACACTCATCCTATATATCCCATAATATATATTGTGTTCACACATACAAAGGAGAACACTCATCCCATATATCTCATAATTTACATTGTGCACACATATACAAGGGAAAACACTCTTCCTGTATATTCCATAATATAAATTGTGTACACACATATACAAGAGAGAACACTCATCTCTGTGCCTGTGCACGCTCACACAGCGGAGCACACACTCATCTCTGCCTGTGCACTCTCACAGCGGAGCACACACATCTCTGTGCCTGGGCACACTCGCACAGCGGAACACACTCATTATCTCTGTGCCTGTACACACAGCGGAACACACACTCGTGCTTGTGCACACTCACACAGCCGAACACACTATCTGTGCCTGTGCACACTCACACAGCAGAGCACACACCCATTATCTCTGCCTGTGCACACTCACAGTGGAGCACACACTGATTACATCTGTGCACACTGATTACATCTGTGCACACTGACATTGGAGCACACACTCATTATCTCTGCCTGTGCACACTCACATAGCGGAGCACACACTTATATGTGCCTGTGCACACTCACACAGGAGCACACATATCTGCACACTCACAGCGGAGCACACACTCATCTCTGTGCCTGGGCACACAGAGCAGAGCACACACATCTGTGCCTGTACACTCACACAGTGGAGCACATACATTATATCTGTGCACACTCATAGCAGAGCACACACTCATCTGTACCTATGCACACTCACACAGCGGAGTGCACACTCAGACAGCGGAGCACACACTCATTATCTCTGTGCCTGTGCACATTCTCACAGCAGAGCACACACTCATCTCTGTGCCTGTGCACACTCACAGCATAGCACACACTCATGCCTGTGCACACACACAACGGAGCACACACTCATCTCTGTGCCTGTGTACACTCACACAGCAGAACACACATTATATCTGTGCACACATTATATCTGCACACTCACACAGCGGAGCACACACTCATTATCTCTGCCTGTGCACACTCACAGCGGAGCACACACTCATTATCTCTGCCTGTGCACACACAGCGGAGCACACACTCATTATCTCTGCACAGTCACACAGCGGAGCACACATATCTGCACTCACACAGCGGAGCACACACTCTATCTCTGTGCACACTCACAGTGGAGCACACACTCATTATCTCTGCACACTCACACAGCGGAGCATACACTCATTATCTCTGCCTGTGCACACTCACACAGCGGAGCACACATTCATTATCTGCCTGTGCACACTCACACAGCGGAGCACACACTCATTATCTCTGCATACTCACACAGCGGAGCACACATTCATTATCTCTGCCTGTGCACACGCACACAGCGGAGCACACATAATCTGCACACTCACACAGCGGAGCACACACTCATTATCTCTGTGCACACTCACACAGCGGAGCATACACTCATTATCTCTGCCTGTGCACACTCACACAGCGGAGCATACACTCATTATCTCTGCCTGTGCACACTCACACAGCGGAGCATACACTCATTATCTCTGCCTGTGCACACTCACACAGCGGATCACACATTCATTATCTCAGGGTCTTTGTACATGAGGCTAGTAGTGACAGTGGGTACTGTGGCCCCTGCGCTCACCTGAGGGGACAGAGCTCCGGTCACAGTGCCCGTCCTTCAGTAGCCGGTCCCGGATCTCCCAGCTGAACATCCCGGGGTTCTCCCTCTTGTATTCCTCGATCTTCTTCTCAACATCGGGAGTGGCCACCTGCTTTAATGGTCAACACATGGGGGGCAGCATGTCAGTATGGAGGGGGCAGAGGACGTGCTTATGACATATATGTGAGCTGTGTTATGCCGCCAGAGTTACAGTTACGGTTTATAAATATTTATCATGTATCTGTGGACTGTGATATACAATGTTTCCATACACAATCGCTCATCTCTGGGACACTCACCCTGGGCTTACTTCCCCCGATGGCCCCTGGCCTGATGGAGCCAGTCTCTTGGTATCTGCACAGGATTTTGGATACGCAGCCATGAGAAACCCGGAGCTGCCTGGAGATGACACATGGTCTGATACCATGGTGGGCCATCTCTACAATCTTGTGTCTGATGTGGTTGGGCAAAGGTCTGCCATTGATGAAGACTCCCCCGAGTTGGTTTACTCGACCTTGGCCCAGAGGAGTGGACACTGGAGAAACAAAAACACAAGCTTATCACATTCTAAGCCGTACATGCTGCACAGTAACTGCACAATCACCCCAAACTATCAATACCTGGGGTCTATGGATTGTACGTCACCTGTGTCATTTTATTTCACTGGATCCACCATACATTGATTGCTGCCTGCAAATATCATACATCATAGTGTGTGACTGCTCACAGCACTGCTGAATTATTTCTGTACATTTATTGCACTGCTTATGAAGCTAACATTACAAGATTTAATGTACTAATATAATTGTCCTCACACATTCACTAAACTGCTGAAGACTGGAATATTAATGTGTACTAAGTATATGATCATTAATGTGTATTAATTATATGAATATTAATGTGTACCGATCAGCTGGTCTTGTATAATGAACACTCCAGTACATTTCCATACATTGGATTTGCTGAAAACATTTTGGAACATTACATAAATTATACACTCATTGATTAATGCATTAATATTTACTACCCTTTTATACTGTTCTCTGGATAAAGTACTAAGTGTTTTTACTGGCGAATTCGTTAACTAATATTAAATATAACACACTGCCTGAGATATTCGTTTCCACTTCAGTTTATAGAAATATTACCCACAAATAAACACTATGCAAAAGCACAACTTGTACCCTCCTTACCCATAATATGTACATGTTCTACTGTACCAGGATATGGTAATACACATTATATATTACCTGGTACATAGTATCCACAGCTACACTATTCCCACCCGTGTTATTTGTTTCACTCTGCTACTATGCACATAAGTTAAACCCAGATAAATAGTATCGACTGCTGGGGTATCAACACTTGTGTGTGTGTGTATATATATATATCTATATAGATATATACATTCCACAATGTTAATATTCATTATTCATGCACTTATTACATATATTACACCCTTCTACTTTCCCAAACTATATTTATTTTACACGGCAAATAAAGTATCTGTGTGTAACATAAATTACATCCAGATCGATATAGAAAGTGCTTGACTTTAATCTTTGCAAGAAATATGTATAATATCTCGTTTTGGTTTGTTTTCCTGAAATCTCAGGACCTTACATATTAAGTTTTGAAGTTTTTCCTGCTATTATCAGGATTAAGTATAAACCTTTGCAGTAATATAAAGTAAATATTATTAATCGGTTAGAAGATGACAATAGGCAGGTATCTGCTCTCTGTAGCAGGGGGCTCTTATGTCCTATAAACCGATCTGAAGAACTACGCCGCATCAGCGCGATTTTCCGCTGCAGCTATTAGGGCTGCTGGGCCCTGATAATCCGGCAGAGAGATCGGCAATTTGTTTAATATCGTGTCATTCAGATGGAGCAGATTAGCGCGATTTTCCGGCATGGGAGCTGCATAATTTAGCGCGCCGGGGAGGACGCAGATATTTGGAGATTTAATGACAATCATGCGCCGCTAATTCCCCGGTCACTTGGCTCCTACACTCTGGAGCGGTGATTACAGATAAGGGGCCACTCCGAGGGCCCATCTCGCAGTGAAGTGGCCCCGAGAAGCCGCGCTCATTATTCGCAGTCATGTTGAGCAAACATCGCAGTAATCCGTTGATCTGTCTCTTTGCGCCTGTTTTCCTTTCTTTCAGCTCTCCGGTAAATCCCCGCGGATTGTGTGTTTTGCCGTTTTCGTGGCTTTTCACAGTTTTATTGCGGCCACTTGATCACGGAATAGATGGAGATGGATTTATAGAAGTGGAAGCGCCGAGGGCGCATCAGATGCGCAATCCCGAGCGCCAGCAGACAGTCACACACTGAGCCGCTCTCTGCGACAGCTGCTCGGGCGACAACTAGCGACTAACTGGACCGAAGGCGCATTCACGGACACTGCGACTGCGACAGCTAAAAGTTACAGAAAAAAAGAAAGCGACTTTCCCGAAGGGTCTAACGTAAGAGCTGCAAGACACAAATAAGTCAAAGAAAGGGAAACAAGCATGCAAATGTATGGAGACATAATATACTTCCATATTCCTAAACACACATCTATATTATCTGTATTCCCAAATATCTATATTCCCAAATATATAACATATTCCCAAATATATAATCTATATTCCCAAATATATAATCTATATTCCAAAATATATAACATATTCCCAAATATATAACATATTCCCAAATATATAACATTCCCAAATATATAATCTATATTCCCAAATATATAAAATATTCCCAAATATATAATCTATATTCCCAAGAATGCTGCAAGAAAACGAATCTAAATAATAAAAGAGTGCTATTATAAAATGTGTGTGATTCCTCTTCCTTCGTTGGCTGGCTGTGCCTTGGTGGAGGCCACTTACCTTCCAGGGGGAATCCTGTCCGGGGGTAGTTCTGACCTGGAGCCGGCCGCATCATTCTTGGGACAGTGCCAGGCAGTGCAGCCATTCGCAGTTGGGCGGCTGGAACAGACTCCTGGTTCTCAGTGGAGCCCAGCTAAATGTCCAGTGGAATGACAAGTCTGTAGCCCCCCGTCTTTTAGAATAAAAAGATACAGAGCGGTGGTCCCCAGAAAGTTGGGAACTATGTTCCCTGGTGCAGAAGGAGGCTGGCACTGCAGGAGGAGATATCAGAGGTCTTGTGCTTGATATCTGGTGATGTGCAGGATGTTTGGGGGGCACAGAATGTCAGCTGAGAGCTTTGTAAGTTGTTAAAGTGGCCACAAGTTTGGCGCACAGCAGAGGAGGAGAGGCTGTGATCACTGATAGGCTCTTCCCTGGTTCTTTTATTCATGAAGAGGGTTGGGGCAGTGGACGAGGCTACTGGACCAATGGCAGGCAGAAGGCACAATGCACAGGCTGGGGGGATTGTCACTACTTTATACCCGGCCTCGTTATCATAGGGAAATAATACACTTTTAATTTTAGAGTTTCTTAAAATGTGCTCAGTATTGCTGGTGAGGGGGAGATGAGGTCATAATGAATCGCTATGGTGTCTGAGGGGCACTGATGCTGCCCTGCTGTCTGCCAGGTGCCCAGGTACAGTGACCAGCCCTTCTTGATCTCACATATTCACTATCTCTGGCACTCGTGGTAGGAATATCAGAAGCAGGGTTGCATTTTTTTTTTCACTCTGCACAATTCAGTCATTTCTACAAAGATTGTGCCTGCCCCTAGTCCTGGCACTACCTGTGTAATTCCCTCATATGCAGAGCTCCAGGTGCAGACACTGGGCAGTCACGGGACAATAGCTGTCCCTGGGCAGACAGGGGGTGCACGTGTTGGGGGGGGCGAGCAGCCCTGAAATCCTTCTCAGCAGGGGATGACGCCAAACTCACAATCAAGGTTTTCATATGTAAAATGGGGGGGTCTTAATATTCAGAGGAAACTTTTCATTCTGTCCTGGATTTATCCTACATTGTCCCCCGGCTCCCAGATCACTGACGATTCCAAAGAATATCAGGAGATGTGTGAACTAGATACAAAGAGCAGAAGAGAGAAAGAAGGCTGTGTGATGTGACAGCAGAGATGAGAACATTTATACGCGGGGACAGCGCTGGATACATTTTACATGACACAGTGTAACAAACATCCAGCCTTATATTCACATGTAGGGCGTAGAATCCTTTTGTGGTCTTTATTTAGAGGCCCCGATCTCCTCTGTGCTGCTGTTAATAGCTGAGTTTATGAGGATAATGAACTCTCATCTTCACCTTCTATCACATAAGCTTATAGAGGGGTGATCGGTTCAGTCTTCATTCTTCCCCAGAATCTCCTGTACTCGGCGCCCAACTCTACTGCTGCATCCAACAAGTGTAATAATTACTAATAATCAGCCATTAATCTCCGCCACCAGCCCGGCTGGCTGTGCCTTGTGTAGGCATCTTAATGACCCTTTTAATTTCCCCTGTAATTTGGGGCTTGTGCTGTGGCTGCAGAGACTTGTCATCTCCCCGGGATCTCTTTGCAGCCACGACAGGCGTGCACTGATGTCCTGGTGGAGAGCAATTTCACAAATCATCTTTCCAACAATTAAACAGTGTGGAGGGGTGAAATGGCAATTTCACATGTAGTTGTGGGGGTTACCTGCCTGATTGGGGCAACATTCCCCGCCGCTGCTGGCATTGCTGGAGTATAGGACAACCCTTCCACCTCGCAGCCTTATTACCCGTGTGGGGTAAGTGGCTGCCTCTCTTCACTTTACCCTCACATGGCAAGTAATTCATTAATATTACGTCCATTTCTTGCAATGAAACCTAAAATTTTCAGATCGCAAGTGCAAAATAGCGGCTGACTCGACCCAAACCTTAAGGGGTTAAAAAACACCGAATTAACCCTTTTATTATCCTGTATTTGTTTAAAGGTTTTGCACGAAAATAGATTAGTCTGGTCATAATTTTGTTGACAAATATAATTTTGGATGAAACAGTTTTATTAAACATTCCCCTGCTTATGCCATTAACAAATATTCTGGGAAAGTAGCGGCAGAGTGAGTCTGCGATTTATGGAGGATGATGAGGAATAGGTCTAGAATTATTGATAATCATTACTAATATGTCAGCCTTATTTTACAATAATTATTGTTTGTAGATTTGTCAGCAATATGCGTATTGGAATTATTTTTGCTTCTATATCATCTACATTTTTTACACACAATTCTTTACATACGAGGACTGAGAATCGAAACAAACATTATATTCTGAACCCTCGATGGATATTTTCTATCCCTTTGTCTCCATAAATAGTTCTCAGTAACAGTGTTAGTCTTGGCCATCAGTGTCACATTGTAGCCTTTCATTAGAACAGTTATTACAGCAGGCAGATTGCTGCTGTCACTTCATATATAATGCTATTATAGGGCCATTCATCAGCAGGAGACAAACAAAAATGCAAGGACATTACAGAAAGATGAGGATAATAGACACCTGTACATGGAGGAGGAAGGAGGCTGCACAGGTAATAATGGCAGATGGGCTGTATATACTGTGTATATTGCAGGACCCTTCCTGGCTCATCATCATCATCATCGTCATGCCAGCAGTCTAGCAGAGATGCAGTTAATTTGTGTGTAATGAGAATTAATTTATGTTCACAGGGATCCTCTCCTGGGAAAGCAGGCAGAAAACAATCATAAGCGAAAGCCTCCTGTGTGTCTGAGCTCTGCTGGGGGAGCCGGACAAAGGAGCAGAGGTGCCCCCTCTCTGGACCTGCTGCTCCAGGGTCTGCTCCTTCTGTGGACCTGCTGCTCCAGGGTCTGCTCCCTCTGTGGACCTGCTGCTCCAGGGTCGTCTCTCTCTGTGGAGCTGCTGCTCCAGGGTCTGCTGTTCCAGGGTTTGCTTGCTTTGTGGACCTGCTGCTCCAGGGTCTGCTCCCTCTGAGGAGCTGCTGCTCCAGGGTCTTCTTCCTCTGAGGAGCTGCTGCTCCAGAGTCTGCTCCCTCTGAGGAGCTGCTGCTCCAGGGTCTTCTTGCTCTGAGGAGCTGCTGCTCCAGAGTCTGCTCCCTCTGTGGAGCTGCTGCTCCAGGGTCTTCTCCCTCTGTGGAGCTGCTGCTCCAGGGTCTGCTCCCTTTGTGGAGCTGCTTCTTCAGGGTCTGCTCTCTCTGAGGAGCTGCTGCTCCAGGGTCTGCTCCCTTTGCAGAGCTTCTTCTCCAGGGTTTGCTTCCTCTGTGGAGCTGCTGCTCCAGGGTCTTCTTCCTCGGAGGAGCTGCTGCTCCAGGGTCTGCTCCTCGATGGACATGCTGCTCCAGTGTCTGCTCTTTCCCTTTCCATTTCACCAGTGACCTTCTGAAGGCAGCTGAACAGACTCAGGTCATACACCAAACAATCTGACGGCAAATTTGATCGTCTGCTCAGATTCAATAGTAAAAGGTGGAATATCGGGAAACTTATCACGATTACACAGTCATGATTTCAGAGCGCATAGTTTAGTAAAATAATTCACAAGATTTCTATTGGTGTTAACCAATCTTTTCATGCACAGGTAATTTATCATACAGATCACACAAAAAACCACTGCGTCGTTTAAACTGGACCTAAAGGCGCAGATGCGGCGGCAGCAGCAGTCATTGCTGGAGACTTTTCTATTTAGTGAAGTTGATGCAATCTGGATATTGATGTAGATTAAGAATTTCTTAAATGTATTTATTTTTAT
>VIAB01004171.1:65515-79336 GCA_009801035.1 Oophaga pumilio | reverse complement strand
AAATTTTAGACCGGCACAAGGCTGGCATGGGCTACAAGTATTAACTCCACTCACCGTGTTTGGAGGAAGAAGGAGGCGTACAACGCCAAGAACACCATCCCAACTGTGAAACATGGTGGGAGAAACATCTTACTTTGGGAGTACTTTTCTGCAAAGGGGACAGGACGACTGCACCGTATTAAAGGGAGGAGGGATGGGGTCATGTATCCCGAGATTTTGTCCAGCAACATCCTTACTTCAGTAAGAGCATTGCAGATGGGTCGTGGCTGGGTCTTCCAGCAAACACACATCCGGGCAACTAAGGAGTGGCTTTGTAAGAAGCATTTCAAGGTCTTTGAGTGGCCTAGCCATTTCCCAGACCTGAGCCCAATAGAAAATCTTTAGAGGGAGCTGAAAGTCAATGTTGCTCAGTGACAGCCCCGAAAGATCTGGAGACGATCTGTATGAAGAAGTGAGCCAAACTCCCTGCTGCAGTGTATGCAAATGTGGTCAAAAACTACGTAAATGTCTGACCTCTATTTATACAAACGTTTCTGTACCAAATATTAAGTTCTGTTTTTCTGTTGTATCAAATACTTATTTCATGCCATAAAATGAAAATTAATTATGTAAAAATCATACAATGCAATTTTCTGAATTTTTTTTTTATTACGGTAGATTCTGTCTTACAGTTGAAGTTTACCTACCATAAAAATTACAGACCTCTCCATTTTTTGTATTAGGGAAAACTTGCAAAATCGTCAGTGAATCAAATGTTATTTTCCTGTGTGGGTGTGTGTATGTGATATGATATATAACAGCTTTTTCTCAAATAGGTACAATTCAGCTATACAGTGTATTATGATGAAAGCAAAGAAATGAAGATCTAAGCAACCATGATCACTTTGCTTGTCCAAACTCTGCTGCTCTGTGCTTCAAAGCCTTTCAGGAGCAAGGCAGCATCAGAACGCTAATAAGATATAATCAGAGCCCAGATGACAAGTCAACTCTAAAGCATAATTTGACTTGTCATGTAATTCACATGTCGTTTATGGGTCTATTGCATAGATCAGATTATACAGATCCTGTCGAGAGGTTCCGTTGCATTCAATTTCCTGATGTTGTTCCAGTCATCTCGTCGCAGTACAAACCTTTTTTTTTCTTTTACGTTTGAAAAGCTGCTTTAATCTGAAATAACCTGTTTTATAGGCTCAAAGTGGAAGAAACGGTTGATCTGAAGGATGTTTTGTCAAGGCTTGGCATCGTAGAGATATTCAGCAGACAAGCTGATCTGTCTGCAATATCCGGTATGATACCACTGCAGCATTTGTAACTTCATGCTCTGGCTGTCACCGTACTTTATTGCTCGTATTTATCTTTTTTATTTATTATATTGCACAGGCAGCCCATTAATAATGCATTGGGGTAATCCGCGCACAGGCTTCTCGCTTCCCACATGTTGCAGAGACGATTCTCTGAATATACATTTCAGATCTTTCGACTTTATGAATATAAGCAAAGCGAGGCTAGCAATATTAATTTGTGTTAATGTATCCATTGCTTATAGAGAAAATGATACAGGCCCTACCGAGCGTGCATTATGTGCAGGAGCTTGCTGAGTCGCATTGCTGCCAATCATAAATGGAAGCGTTCTATTAATGTTTTATTACTCGGGCTTGGTGATTAAAGTGGATTCTAGATCTGCTGTGCTCTTTATTATAAATTCAGAAGCTAACACTGGCCGTAATAAAACTGAAATATATTTATAAAAAAAAATAATAAATCAACTTTTAAAGAACCATCAGGTCCACCAAAACCAACTTTCAACAGCCCATTAGTGTTTTGTTTTTTTTTTAATTTATTTATTTTTTTTATATCAAAGAAGTCTCGGCAGCATTTTTTTGTAATCTCTCCTACATGTATATGTATTGGTGTGCAAGTGTGTTAAAATATTATCATTATTATCCATGGTGACTTGTTCAGAGACTCCTAGACTTAGGTCTCATTCAGATGTCTGATTTTCCACGTCCTTGATAAATGGATTGATTATTCTGATCACAGTTTGGTCAGTGTGTGGTCCGATTGTCATGTGGTTTTCTCGTACCTGGAGAAATGTAAAAAAAAAAATTGTCTCCATCTCCCCCTTTCTGAGAATCCGTGAAAATCTGACCACACTCGGATGTTATCATAGTGAAGTCTGATTTTTTTAATTTTTTTATGGACCCATTGACTTGCATTGCCGATTTTGATCCAATCATCAGATCAAAATCGAACATGTCTCAGTGATTTTTCGTGGACTTCTCGGTCCATGAAAAATCACGGACAGGCAGATAGTCTATGGGGCTATCACAGGTGCTAATGATATCCATGAAAACCACAGATGGCATTCTTACTCGAAAACCTGACGTCTGAATGAGGCGTATTACTCAACACTGTATACGTTGTGTGAGCGTAGTCCAGAAGAGGTGCAGAAATCGGAGAAGATGGCGATCGTTGGTATGTTAATACACTCGCACACCATTACATGCATAATTAAATCAGATTACGGAATACAAATTTTTTTAAGACTTCTTATTTAACACCAGTAAAGATATTCAAGCATAATCTGGAAATGTGGTCAATAAAGCCACTCTACGGTAAACGTCTTACTGCCGTGAAGAGTCCCAAAATGATTAACACTGAGAAACAAATTCTTATATATTTAAGAGTAGAGATGAGCAAATTTGTTTGGATTTTGTCCCCGAATCTGATTTTGACATATTCGGGCCATATTCGAACACTGTTTGGGCAGAATGTATGTCTTATGATCGGTTCCGAACATATTCGGTAATTTCTACTCCCATTGACTCTAATGATGTTAGGCTGCGTTCGACGAATATTGCAAAAACAATATTCGAATCCGATCGTATTCAGAACCGAATCTGAACTGATTCACTCATCTCTATTTAAGATGTTTCTGCACTCATGACAAGTCTGTGCTAAGGATATTAAATGGGGCATCTTTTCTTACAACTCTGCATTATTCTTTAATCCATTTCTCTCAAATTTACAAATCTGACAACCGAACAGGCTGATAAGTCTAGAATTAGTTGTAACAGTATCAGGATGCACCCATAAAACCCACTTGGTAATGTTATATAGTTATGTAATGTTGTGTAGCCCGGCTGTGACTGTTCACATTTCTGTTGTGCATCTCCTTTTTTATTTTTTTATTTTTTGAGAGGGAGAAAAATCCAAAAAAAGGAAATAAAGTATTCATTTACATGCCATTCATTTCAATTAGGTTTTTTTTTTTTCAAAAACCTTCTCAGTTTGCATTTGTTCAGTCTGCTCTCATTTGTGGATAGGTAAAAAAAAACATGATTACATTTAAAAAACAAAACAGATGCTTCTTTTTTTTTCTTCTTTAAACTTTAAGGTCTGAGAAATTGATCATGACTGATGATCATCATTATGCTTTCCATTTTATGGACACATTCAGAACAGAACAAAAATTGACACAAAGTGGAAACGAACGCTTCCTTTATAAATGGATTTTCTTGATAAATCTATTTTAAAACAAACTTTGGTATCTGATTGCATTTTGTTTTTTTCTATCAGTGGATCTGTTACAAACTGATTCCGCACAGAAATATGAACATTACCTTAGAGAAGAAAATAGTTTATATATAGACAGATATATTTTTATATATTTGAACAAAAAATTGGTTAAATGGAATCTATCAGCAGGTTTTTGCTTCCTCATCTGAGAGCCACCTGATGTTGGCAAAGAGACCCTGAATCCAGCGTTGTATCACTTAGATTACTGGGTGCATCCGGTCTCACAAAATCAGAGTTTTTAGATTCCGCAATGTAGCAAAGCTGAGAAAGCAAGCCCCGCCCACACCAGACTCTGTATATATACAGTGTCCATAGCCAGCTGCCTATCACAGAAGGGGGCGGAGTTGGACTAGCACACACGCGCTTCTTTGTCCCAGCACCTTCTGGTGCTAAAACATTGTAAGCAAACAAAACCTCAGAGCTTGATAAGAGACACATTGCCGAACAGGAAATGCCTTTTCTTCTCCAGAGCTGGGAGCAATCATTTACCCCTTTTTGCAGATATTTTGGATTTTTTTTGTTTTCTTCCTTTTGTACATCACAGCATTAGGGCATTACATAACTGTATCATGTAAGGACATGATCACACTGGTCACCCGCAAAAACTGTCCAGACACCGCCTTGTTGGTTTTATACTTCAGAGATAGTGGAGCTGGGAAAAGCTACTGAGCTCCCCCAGCCCTGAGTCTGAACAGTCACCATCTTTCTTTCCTTAGTTCTCTCCCCGATAGATGTTCCCCCTTTAGACTATGTGCACACGTTGAGGATTTTTCGCGTTTTTTTAGCATTTTTGCGTCGGTTTTCCGCTGCAAAAACACTGAAAAAACGCATGCATTAAGCATCCTATCATTAGAATGCATTCCGCATTTTTTGTGCACATGCTGCGTTCCTTTCCTCTAAAAAAAACGCATCACAGAAAAAAACGCAGCATGTTCATTCTTTTTCCGGAATCGCGGTGATTCCGCCGCCATAGGAATGCATTGAACCGCTTACTTTCCGCATGTGGCTATGCCTACCATGCGCAAAGTGAGCGGTTCATGTGCGGATGGTACCCAGGGTCTGGAGGAGAGCAGACTCTCCTCCAGGCCCTGGGTACCATATCCCTGTTAAAACAAAATAAAAAATCGTGATATTCTCACCTTCCGGCGGCCGCCGCAGCCTTCCCGCTCCTCAGCGACGCTCCTTGCAACTCCCGTTCCCAGTGATGCATTGCGAGAATCACCCCAGATGACGTATCGGTCTCGCGTGATGCTACGTCATCTGGGGTCATTGTCGCCAGGCATCACTGGGAACGGGAGTTGCCGGGAGCATCGCGAGGACCAGGATGGCTGCGGGGGACGCCGGAAGTTGAGAATTATCACGATTTTTAATTTTTTTATTATTTTTAACATTAGATCTTTCTACTATTGATGCGGTATAGGCGGCATCTATAGTAAAAAGTTGCTCACACTTGTCACATCGCTTGGAAAACGCTAGTATTCTGCAAGCTAATTACGCTTGCAAAACGCTAGTTTTTAGCGGGAATACGCATACCTATAAAATGTGTATTTCCCGCGGCAGGGAGGTGCGGGATTGCCGCGGAAATTTCCGCGCTAATTCCCGAACGTGTGCACATAGCCTTAACATTCATCGTTCATGTACATTGCCGCACATCTGATTGCAAACCTTCATTCTTGTAACCAATCTGTATTGTTTCCAGAGAACAAGGATCTTTACGTTGATAAAGCTGTGCACAAGTCATATTTGGAGATTAATGAAGAAGGATCTGAAGCTGCGGCCGCCTCTGGTATAGTACAACCTCATGGTTACAACATTATGGAATGAAATCTTAAATAGTTCCTTCTCCTCTTGGTTTTATTGTACAACGCTGCGCTGTTAAAATGTCATGTTCCTTCTGAAGGCGACGGGATTAAATCAATCGAGAATGTATTATATGATTTTCTTTTATAATATGTGTTATTTTTAGCTCTGCAATATGAACATAGTGATCTGCTTGCCCACAGCAATTCCTATGATTTCCAATAACAGCCAAGCAGATTAACAGGAACCTGGAATAGTACTAATAAGGCTATGGGGACAGGAAAATAAAAAATGTATGGCTCTTGGAAGAAGGGGAGGAAAAAACGGAAAACCTACGTGTCATGAAGACGTTCGTATTACCCAGGTGATAATTCCATCACCTGAGCAATACTAAGGAAATCCTGCAAACATGATCCTTTGGTGGCTTTTGCTGACTAGAGTTGGGGAACTCTGGTCTAGATGTACACGACACATATTTTCAGTAGATGTTGGACAAACAAGCTGAACAGACAGCTAACTAATATGTATGAGGGTCACCAGATACCACGGCAAGTAGACCCCTACCAAAGGTGCAATAACTTATTCTCTTCTGCCATTGAAAACTCATGATGCTTGACTATCAAACATGTACAGGTAATTTTAGATATGTGGGCACTAGAGAGATGACATGACCACTTCCTCCACCCTGACTGCTAGGATTCAGGTATCTTCCAAGATTAGTGCAGTTATACAGAGAGAATATAGAGAATGCCAGGATGACTGTAGCCTTATAGAAAAATATTTAGACTTGAGAGTCCTCAGTGGTTGATACCTTTTAATGGCTAACTGAAAAGATGGTAACAAATTGCAAGCTTTCCAGACTACTCAGGTCTCTTCATCAGGCAAAGACTAATACAGAATCTGAAGAATCACATATTTATACACAACAGGACACAGGAATAGTGCAATATATAAGACAAGTGACGAAAAGCAGAACTATCAATATGGGAGAGGGATGAACAGTTGTGGCCATAAATATTGGATCAGTTCATAGATGAGGAGTGAAAGTTTTATTGTCCTCTGATTGGGGTCTGGTAATGTTTTGTGATGCCCCCACAAAGTCTTAGGAGCAAATTCCTTAATTGATGTAAAAAGACGTAAATCCATGCGACACGTTCATTCCTGCACTGAGAGTGTCAAAGGTCGTCATGAGTTTATATTCCCAGACTCTCCTGTGTCTCTGAGATGTGAAATTACTTTTCAATACCAGTAATTTCATGTCCATGGTGCTGTGATCAGGCATACAAAAATGTTTTGCCACAGGTAGATCCATTCTTTTTTCTCTTATTGTGTGGCGATGAGAATTCTTCTCAGTTTTTGCCCGGTCTCCCCCACATACAGACCCCCAGTTGGACATTTGGTACAAATAATTAGGTACACCACATTAGATGTGATGCAGCTGAAAGTCCCTGGGATCTTGGAGTCCTGATGTGAGTTGGGGATCTTCATCTTGTCCGTGGTCATTATAAATGGGCAGGTTTTACATTTTTTCTGGTTGCAAGGAAAGGTTCCTGCAGCTGTTGGAGAGGACAGGAAGCTTCTGACAATGATGCTTCTTAGATTTGGGGGCTGCTAAAACACAGTAGTGTGGGGTCTGGAAATATGGATAGTAATCGGGCATCTTTTTGTAGTAAAGGTTGTAATTTCCGTGCAGCTCCTCTTAGCACCTCCAGATTTGGATTGTAGGTCACTACTAGAGGCACCCGGTTATTTTCTTGTTTAGCTTTGTAATGTAGCAGGTGATTCCTTGATATTCTGGTGGCTCTTGTAATTTGGTTTTCGATTGTTCTTGGATGGTAGCCCTGATTTAAAAAGGTCTTTCTGAGGCGACCAAGGTGTTCATCTCTATTTGTGTATAAATATGAGACTCTTCAGATTCTGTATTAGTCTTTGCCTGATGAAGAGACCTGAGTAGTCTCGAAAGCTTGCAATTTGTCACCATCTTTTCAGTTACCCATTAAAAGGTATCAACCACTGAGGACTCTCAAGTCTAAATATTTTTCTATCTACTGGCTAACACAGTACAAAGATATACATCTTTCCTGTAGCCTTATAGGCATTTCCTAGTTTCAAAAAACCTGTTTACAATGTCTACAGTTTAGTTTTAAGAAAAATAAACTGTTTTTTACTCACCGTCCTCTGGTCCAGCGCTGAGTCTCCACCGCTGCTCCTAGCAACTTTTAATTTTGTCTCTGGCTCTGAAGTCACGTTGTCAGCACTGCAGCCAGTATCTGAGCTCAGTGGCTCTGTCTGATTGCTCGAGCCACTGGGCTCATTGATTGGCTGCAGCACTGCAGACAAAATCAGATGCCAGTAGCAGCAGCGGAGACTGAATTCTCGACCCGATGAGGGTGAGTAAAACACTATTTGTTTTTTAAATCAAACTGCGCCTGTGGACAAGGGGGGGGCAGGGCAGTCTGAAAGCAGAAAACCATAGTCATTGTTATAAAGCAAGAAAACCTCATAAGATTGATTTTTGATCCCATTTTGTTTATATAGTCACGAAAAACTATTTTGTTGTCATTGCGATATCCACGGATGTCTTTTACGTTGGATACACTTATACACTCTATTGTGAGGCTCAGTGAGTGGGCAGATTGCTTTTGTTTCTCTTCTTACATGGAAAATAAAGGATTCAATCCACATTCAACAACTTCCAGTTTAGTTCTCTAGTTGTCTTCAAACGCCAAACTGTTTGTGCAAAAGTACGGGACAATATCACAAATAAAAATTCCTGTGTTTTTTTTTTTTTTTAAATCCGTATAATAAAGCACTGACAGTATCCTTTATGGGAAATTGCTCTCTGTTCAGTGGAAGCATTTTTTGTTGTTTCGTTAAAGTGAGCCTGTCACCAGGTTTTCCAAATATAAAGTACTAACACCACCTTTAATGCTACTTTTACAGTATTCTAGGAAGATGTATATAAGTCCTCAACCCCCTCTGCATAGCCCAAAAAATACTTTTTATAATCCTCCTCTCCCTTACGGTGCGGTCCAGTCCGATGGGCTTTGTTGGTCTTCCTTAAGCACCTCCTCTTTTGTCACAAACACCATCCTCCTGCCCTGTTTCATGTGGCTGACTCAGCCTACATCATCCACACAGAGCCCCCAATGGCGCTCCTGCGCAGACTTACTTCTCTCTACCCTGCCGTGGGCAGAGTAGTCTAATATGTGCATGAGCCGGTGCTCTTTGGCTCTATCGGTGTATGCTGATTACATTGTAAAGAAGAATGAGCAGAAATTTCAGCTTCTAGAGATGCAAAACTGGTAAAAACCCCAAATGACTTGCAAAAGGTGGTCCTACAAAGTATTGACTCGAGGGGCTGAATGCAAATGCACATCACTGTTTTCAGATTAATAATTTTAAAATATTTAGAAAACCCTGTATCATTCATTTCCTTTACACTTCACAAATACTTGCTAGTTGGTGTTGGTACATCCCATAAATTCCCAATACTTTTTCAAGGCGTTATAAATTTCAGAATACAAAGACTGCCATTGCTGAAACTAGAATATCCCTTTTATGGTTCGGTTTCTGGCATAGAATTAAAAATAACTAATCTGAGAGCATGAGTTTTAGCCCCAATTACATTCGTTGAAGTAAAAAATTAAAATGTGTCCGAAGGTGGACAACCCCTTCAAGAGCCGCCCATTCAAAACATCATGAATTGGGGCCGAAGTGTTAAGTTTCTGTCCCCTGTGATGGCGTTTTGTTGTTTCTTTGTAGGAATGATTACCAATAGTAGGATGGCAGTGCTGTACCCCCAGGTGATATTTGACCACCCCTTCTTCTTCTTGATTAGAAACCGCAGAACTGGTGAGTTATCTTCATGCATTTCTTGTAGCTTCTGCCATTGTGCATGCAGCGCTGTGGAACATGACGCCCTTGCCACCATCCCTGCTCTTTCATCTGTGGTAAAGGTATCTGTGCTTCAGCTCTCATCCGATCGCCTCCAGAACAGTTTTGTCCTTTATTTGTTTGCTTTGTCTGATTCGCTCCTACCTGCTGAAGTGAGCAAACGAGCTTGTTCCAGCGGTTATGTAACCTCCTTTCCGGGAGCTGTCCTGCATGTTTATCGCTGCTTCCCAGCACTAGCTTGATACATTTTGCAAAATGAAACACGGCATGTCCTACAAATGCATTGTAATCTGGTTTTGCTTCTATTTTAGGCTGTGTCTTGTTTCTGGGAAGAGTCATGCACCCAGAGGCACTGAATTCTGATGGTCATGATTTTGAAGAACTCTAGTAGTCCTGCGCATACATGCATACATGTGAAAAATAATATCTAAGCACATTGTTTGCAATATAAATATCATTGATGTTTGTTGTGTAAATGTTTCTGCTTCTTCCAGGATTACATGTAATAAACGGTAAGTTGTATGTACGTCGGGCTTTTATAGATTTTCTAAAAAGAAATACTGAACACCATCGCAAAAGAAGGAAGGCTTAATCCATAATTGGTTGAATCCTGGAAAATCTCATTTCTGACTGTGCACTGTACATTAACGGTCTGGCTACTGAAAAAGCAAAGATTGTTGGAGAATAGAAGCCAGTGGAAATCCTCCATGTAGACATATCTCCTCCAGTGTTACATTTCTCTACCTTTGTTTGTGTTTTTTGTGATCGCCTGCCAAATAAAGTTGTACATGTGAAAATATATTTTTATTTAGAGCACCTGTGTAAAGCTACTGATTTATTCCACGCACCGTGACTGGGTGAAAAGTGCGTGCAGTATGTGTTTTTGTGTCATCCTATAAAGTTGATGTTTTGGAAATATAGCCATGTTTGCAGTTTCCTTATTTATTTGTCTTGGTGCTGTTGCAGGATATCCCAGGGCTAGGGGCACACAACCTATCTTTGCTCCCCAGATTACTTCTGATGGTGAAGACGCCAGGGCCATGTGCCTTGCTGAGCTCCTAAATTAGCCCTGATCTGTCCCAACCCAGGCAAGTGAGGAGTTGTGGTTTCTAAGAATACACAAACCAGACTAACAAGGGAAGACGTACAGGGATAAATAAAAATACCAATCCTACAAATATGCACTCACAAACAACAGAATGAAACACTGGGAAGTAAAGGAATGAAAAGCCAAATAGGAGAGGATGAGAATATGCATACAGACAAATCACCAAGCAACAGTCTTCTAATCAACACTCCAAATGCCTCTTCAGACAACCAATACCTCCAACTCCAGAACCAGGCAGTGTGAAACGAACTCTAGCAATCCTTGATTGCCAGAGGTGAGTATATTTACACACGTGGTCAAAATTGTTGGTACCCCTCGTTTAATAACAGAAAAACCCACAATGGTGACAGAAATAACTTGAATCTGACAAAAGTAATAATAAATCCAAAATCTATGAAAATGAACAAATGAAAGTCAGACATTGCTTTTCAACCATGCTTCCACAGAATTTAAAAAATAAATAAAAGCAATGTCTGACTTTCATTTGTTCATTTCCATAGATTTTTTAATTTATTACTTTTTTTGTCAGATTCAAGTTATTTCTGTCACCATTGTGGGTTTTTCTGTCATTAAACAAGGGGTACCAACAATTTTGACCACGTATATAACAGATGGGAGTGGCCAACACTGAACAGCAAAGACCATCAAAGCAGGAAAGCTCAAAGAGCTCTAAACTGAACAGCTTAACCCTGGCACTGCTAGCAGAATCCTGCACTGTTTAATATGATGGAGAAGTGCTTCTAATCCATGCAGGAGTACTTGAAATCAGACACCGCGGTCTTCTGGCCCCTCTCTGTCGTTGTAAACCCTTGACATTATTTTTATATAAGTGATGTTGGGCTTATGTTAGGCCTCATACAATTTACGCTGTCATTTTTCAAATGTTTTATATAATAGAATGAATTGGGAGATTTAATTTTTCTTGAGTGACAATTTAAAGTGGATCTATCACCTCCGCACATTATGGTATATTGCTGTAAGGAAGAATGATTAGAATTACTTGAATTATGAAATAAGAGAATCGCAGTTTATGGGTATTGTCAAAGCATGCAGTGTTCTGAGACACGCTTCTGAGGCTGGTTGCTAAAGTCCATATTTATCACTTATTTCCACTGGATCGCGGCTTCCATTCTATATTTCTTTGTATTTGAAGGTTTTTGGTTGGTAAGTATTTCCGCCAGCGGCCGACACCGATAACAGATGATCAGCAGGGGTGTCGGACCCGTTCTGATCAGACATTGATGACCTATCCTAAGAATAGGCCATCAATGTAAACGTAGTGGACAACCTCTTTAATAGGGATATGCATATGTTTACATGTATATGTGTGTTTGCGCATATAGAGAGAAAGATATGTCGCGTGTCTGGCTTCTGTTCATCTGCACAGTTTCCTCTCGCCTCTCCTTTCTTTCATAACTTCACACATAATGCATCTTCACTCAGCACTGGAGCTACCAGCATAAAGTATGCCTCGTGTCACAATATGCCTCGCCCAAGGAGAAAACTACTAGGTCTTTGGTGAGCTAGTGGTCACACACATACGTACATATATATACATGTGTCTGTGTTATGTGCATTGAGACCAAGAGCGTTTTTTGGTAAAGCACATAATTGTACTGTTAACTGTAAAAGGAATGATCACCTTGTTGATACGGTGATAGAGGAGGTTGACACAAAAAAAGACGAAATCCTGAAGCATATACATGTTTGGGTAGGAAGGGGTGCATGGGAATAGATCAGGAAAAAAAAAAGAAAACCACTGGATTTGAGTTTATGTCCCGCTGCTGTCATCTGGTGTTGTAGAGAAGTCTGGCCCAATCCAGCCCTTGTTCATTTTGATAAGTCAGCCTGCCAGCATTTTCAGTTCGCAGGCAGAAGCGCCAATCAGTTATAATACCCCCAGTGGCACTAAAAGCCCGCTCTGACAAAACGCGAGCGTCATGGCAGGCCAGGACCTCCAAGTCGTAGAGATACCCAATATTTGTAAGGCACAGAGGAATCACGGAGGACACTGATACGGTTGCCAAGGTACTCCTTCAGCATCTTCCAAAACTCTTCCCTCCTTGTCAAAGTACCCCACACATCGGGCCCTGGGTGCTGGGAGGGTCTGAGAAAACTGCCCAGATCTTTGAGTGTTCCCCTGCCTATTCTGCATCTGGTGTGTGTCTCCCTCATCTCCACTCCTTGGTTGTCCAAGGAACTGTGACCTCTGCTGCCAGCATTGTCTGATGGGAATTTTTTATAATAATTCTTCAACTAGGGCCTTCTGGTATGGCAAAATTTTATTAGACCTCTCCGCCATGGGAAGGAGATGGAAAGTTCTTGTAGCATGGGTCTAGCTGCAGCCTGGCCAGGACGGTGGCAGCTAGAGCTGATTTGAAGAAATGGTTGCACAGGTGGTGTATTTTCACAAGTAGCTCAGGCAGATCTGGGTAGGTTTTGAGAAAACACTGAACCACTAAATTGAGCACATGGGCCAAACATGGTACATGTGCGAGATTGCCAAGCTTCAGAGCCGCCACCAGGTTAAGGCTATTGTCACAAATGATCATGCCTGGTTGTAGGTTCAGGGGCGAGAGCCACAGATCAATCTGGTCTGTTAGACCTTTCATCAACTCCGTGGCAGTGTGCGGTTTGTCACCTAAGCAGATTAGCTTCAGCTGAGCCTGTTGCCGCTTGGCCTAGGCAGTGCTGCAGCACTTCCAGCTTGCGACTGATGTTGACAATTCAGAGACTGAACCAGGGCTCGCAATCCTTGGTGCTGGTAGCACGTGTTCTGTCCCAGAGTCCGACTGGGTCAAGGCTTCCACGATTTTCACCCAGTGTGCCATCAGAAATGTAGCGTCCTTGGCCACAAGCACTTGTTCAGGTGTCCGTGGTTTAGTGGACGTTCCCAGTAACAGCATTGGTCAGGGCATGGCTTATGTTATAAGACACGTGCTTGTGTAAGGTGGGGACGGCACACCGGGAGAAATACTGGTGGCTGAGGACCGAGTACTGAGGGACGGCCACCGCCATGAGGTTGCGTGTCCACAAGCCTGGAAATGTGGCCGTTTAATATTGTGGCCTGTGGGTGGGTGGCTGCATATTTACGCTTGCGTTCCAAGGACTGGGGTAGGGGCAACTGAATGCTACGTTGGGACGTGGACGTGATTACTGACGGTGGTTGCAAGTGTACAATGACAGGTGCAGGGTGGTAGGCATCTTCGCCTGCGTCTTGGACAGGAGATTGGCGTGCATGTTAATTGGGAAGAGATAGTGATGTCGCCTGCAGACACTGATTCTGGATCCTGGCGTTTGGCCCAGCTAGTCGGGTGCTTTGCTATCATGTGCCTGAACATGCTGGTGGTGGTCAGGCTGATAGTTGTGCTGTCCCTGCTGATGCTGGCAAAATGCCTTTTTCCAGGACGTCCCTCCTGACAGCACCGCCAGGAGGT
>VIAB01004170.1:23108-33167 GCA_009801035.1 Oophaga pumilio | reverse complement strand
AGAGTGTACATTAATGAGAAAAAATGAACTTTTTTGAATTTAATAAAAATGGCTGCAATGAATCAAAGAGTAAAAAATTTAAAGTCTGAATACTTTCCGTACCCACTGTATGAGGATCGCAGTGCGCACTGCCGGAGAGTCCAACAGAAACAGGTGCTCAAATTGAATAGGTGGGGAGGAATAAATGTAACATCTGCCTGAAGAAGAAAGGTAAGATTTTAATTTACTAAAGTTCAAACTATGAAGGGTACCATACAGAGTCAGAGGCTTTTACAGAGGTAATGAATAGTAATGTTGAGCCCCCAAAAACATGATAAAAACAGGGCTCATCAGTCACTTTCCAACAGAAAAAAATCCCAAGACCTCAATGCAGCTCTTAGCAGACCAGCTTTGAAGCTAAATTGACCCCAATCCTTTGAAGTTTACAACCCATGGCACTATAGCTAATCTCCCTGGAAGGGGATGGCAGAAAAAAATTGATGAAAGGTTGCAAAGTCTAGTCTGGATGATGGATAAGCAGATACAATCAAGTTCCAAAGAAATTCAAGCAATATGAAAAAAAATAAAAAATAATAATAATAAAAATTCAACTTTATTGAAGCTGTTCTCCAGGGTAAATGTAGTGTTGCCTATTTGCTTGGATCCACTAAAAAGAACAAAATAAATCACACTCAGCTGATGTCAACCACCTCGATCCATCACAGACCACTCCACTCTGTGGTTCCCATTGGCACCGGAGGTGATCACTGTCAGTGGGGCCGCACTTTGAATTTCGTCTAGGGTCGTGATTTGTCTAAAACTGACCTTGCTTGGTGGAAAAGAAGCAAGGCTATTGTGAACAGAGTCATTAGCATATACATTCTGTAATAATTAATTAGTGAATGACTGCACAAGAAAAATATGAAGCAGATCTTTCTAGATGTGTAGTCCTGTTCCTTCCTAAACAAAACTGCTCACTTGCAAATCACCACTGGCAGGTAGCCAAGACTTTGTGTAGCACGCAGCTCCCATTACTCCTCCCTGCTAGACATAATTAACAAAAAAAGTCTTTGGAGCTTTGTTTCTTTTTAAGAATTCATTTAGTATCTTGATAGTGTCATTCTGAATTTAATTATATTTTAAGCTTTAATGTGCTCCTAGACTTATCCAATTAAAATGCACCAGGCATGTTTTAAGACATGGCTAGGTGACTGCTATATGAAATTTACATATTCTCTGACGTTAGTGTGAGTTTACCTCCTGGTATTACAATTTTATCCTACCCTCTATAAAAAGACACTTTGGCCCAAAGTCAATAAAACGTAAGTTTTACATGTCTGTCTTGTTAAAGGGTGATCCTCTTAATGAATGTGGCGCATATTTCAGCTGCGGTGTGCTACCTCAAGAAAATGTACTTTAGTCACAGATTTGAGTAAGTTTTTGGTATAATTTATGTTTGTGGCATAAATTAGGATGAATTTGTTGGCTATGGGGCAAGTTTTAGCGTGCACTCTTTCGGGATGCGAGGTGCTGGAACGGGTCAAGTGAACCCTGTTTAAAAGAAGTCCCATCCCGGGCCTTACTCATTACATCGCTGTTAAAAAAAAGACAAGGCATGAGAATCTGATTCACACACAGAAAAAAACATTCTTGTAACATATAACAAAAGGAAATCAAAATTATGACTAATACATAAATGTCCCAAATGCTATTTACATCTTGACAGAAACAACAGTAAGAACAGTTTGGATAAATAAAAATTAAGTATGTACATATAAGAAATGTGCAAAATTGTGCACAAATTATGAAAAAATTGTTAGGTGGCAACTAAAGCTGACCGAAGGATATGTAGATATCAAGGGTACAGGTAGAGACAGAGTGGTGCCTAGGAAGGCATTTAACTGATTATGGCTGGATAGCGTTTGATCAATAATATTAGTTGAAGAGGAGGAGAGTCTCCATGTCAGATCAGCCATACCACTCCCTCTAAATTCTGCCTACTTACATAGTTATCAGCCCAGGTCAAAAGTTCTAAATTTTTTGAAATATTTCAAGTAGTTTTACTTCAGAATTTTGGAACAGGCTGTTTGAAAAATCAAAATCTTCGTAGTCACTTTGCTTCCTGAAAATTTGACCAGTGTGTCTAATATCTGAAAAGTAGACCCCATTGTACAGTAAAAGATATTGATATAGAATAGTTAAAAATGTCCACCATGTTCACACCGCTGGGCTGTCCAGTAAAAAAACTGACAGTACTCAGACCATTGTTGTTATGCTTGTGTAGCAACACATTCCTCGGGACAATGGGTAACAATATAAAAACTGCAACTGACTGCCGATTAAGGAACAGATTAGAGATCCTGACCCAGCAGTCCCTACTGGTTCTACAAGAGCAGAGATATCCCTAACTACAGACTAGAAAATGGCAACACAGACCTAAAACTGCCTAAATGGCTGTTGAGTGCTTCACGTTCCTCCTAAAGAACTAGAGGACAGTGCAGTGTGAATTACCTGCAAAAGGGAAAGTATGCTGAAAAAAGGAACGATGCTAGAGTGAGTAAAGTAAAAAATGAAATGCAAAATGAAGTACAAACGTACGTACTGTTAAGCCGCCAACTTCCTAAAAAGAAACAGAAGGTAGGTGTAAAGTAAAGAATAGAAACAGCAAAGACAAACTCTAGCTGGAATTTCTCTGACTGGTTGTAACTTACAGCAGAATGGATGAACATCCAAATGAAAACTATCACCAGCAGGAAATGTCAGCAGGGGGAAAAAATATAAAGCAGCACCCAAAAGGTGATAGGACAGACAAGTGAAAACACCTGTGTTATGCTAAACAGTCTGAAGCCAGAACCTAAACACCCATAGAAAAGGTGTGTCTGCTGTGGCTCAGTGGAAAGAGAAGCCAACCACAAAACACAAGCTCAAGGGTTTGACCCAGAATCATGACAATTATTATTCAATGGGGCAGTGCAGATCAGCAATTTTTATCCACTGACCAAATTTGCATGTGAAAAAAAGCATGCACTAGTTTCTTTAATTTTTACGCTTATGCAATATATATGACTATTATAACTATAACATTTTAGCAATCGTTCTATCGTTCTCACAGTTGTTTGATAAGTGAACAAAACAACCTGCTATCTTCATCGTCTGTGGTATTAAACTGGAATACAAATCCACCTTCTCCATCCGTGGGGCTTGAGGACACGCCATTGAATATTATGCAGCCCGGATAAGAGTGGCTATAAATTATAGACACAGTAAATGTATAAAATTCATAAGTGAATGTCTTCAACTTTAGCTATGTGAATGTCTAATGTATCTCACTGTAATTTAGTTGTCCTGTCCTTAAATATTGTTCAATATACGTATAGGATAATAGGACTGGCTATTTTCTTAATAGTTTTCTTATACATTGGAGCTCAATATTTTGCATTATATAATATTGGTCAGTACTTCGGTAATGGGCAGAGTAATGTCGATGTAGACATCAGCCATCAGTAATCCTGACAAATCTATATACTAGATGATGCATACTTACACTCAGATGTAAATCCTATGTTGTCAAATTCATTTAGCTACCACTACACAATAATCGACACAGCCATAGGAAAACCTAATGTCTTCTAATGCTACAATAGCCGACTCATTTCACGGCTTGTTTTTACCCCAAGTTTGCTATAGACCCGAAATATCGATGTCGTAGATTGTCAGTGTATATGAACAAGACTGTTCTGCTAATTATTCTTTTTTTTTTTTTTTTTAGCAAAGTGCTGGTTGTAAAAATATTAGTCATGTAAAATTTAGTGGGACAATTTGTTAACTGTGCGTGTCCAGAAGCAAAGAAGAAACTTGATCTTTGGCTCCTCTGTTGATGTCAGGCTTCTTCTTTGCTTCCAGACATTCGCAATGCGCCTCTGAAGCCAGGAAGCGTACACCTGGCTTCAGAGACGCAATGACATGCAGGAAAGAAAGTCGCACACATGCACAAGATTTGCAGAGAGCAGTCGATGACACTGACTCTGAAACATCATGCTGTTCTAACAAGGTGGCATGGGGTGGTAGTCGTGGGCGAGTCCACTAAGCAACAGTCAGTGAGCACCCCGGCTCCTTGCACATGGAGAGATGAGTTCTCACTGTGTCCACTGGAATTCTAGTCCCATGAAGCACCACAGAGTCGTAGTCTTTGTTCCAACAATTAAACTTTGCTAAATGGCAAGATATGCATCACATCCAGGGGTACAATTCACAAAGGTCAACATTTCCTATGCTTTCCCTGCTGTCTCTACGGGGCATTCGGGTCCCATCTATCCATTATGCGTCAAAAGCTCCTGTCCTGGTTACAGACCCCAAATTTTTTCTCGGGACAATCCCGTTGAGCCAGTGCACGTTCACACTGCTCTCCAGGCTTGGAGCAACTGTATCCCCCACGACCGAGGAAACTCTCTGTGCACAACGATGTACACGTCCTGCCCTGGGCAAGCTTGCCCGGGCTTCTGTCTCCTATCCAGGAAATGCTTCCCCTATACCCCTGTGACTCTGCACTGTCACACCCTAACTCCTCCCAGCTGTTTAACCCGTTATACTAGAGCACGTTACACAACACAAGAACATTAGAAAATCACACATTACATTAATAAAATGCTAGGAAACAGTACATGACACATGTCCTCGGTGTTCAGGAGAGAGAAGGCAGTTGAGGGTCTGCACCACCTCCTTACACTGTCATGCCCTACCAGTGAAGTTGTGAGGTCCCCTGTTCCTGGTGTGGCCAGTGTCCTGAACCCGAATCCCTGTTCCTGGTGGGGCCAGTGTCCTGAAGCCATATCCCTGGTCCCAGTATGGCCAGTGTCAAGAACCCGAAGTCCCTGGTCCTAACCGAAGTCCCTGGTTCTTGTGCGGCCAGTCCTGAACGGGTATTCAGTGTCTCCAGAATGCTACAACCAGTCTCCGAACACTGAAGCCACATCACTGGATTGCAGGAGACATAGGAGGTTTGCACTGGCCACCAATGATTTTTCTTTTTCTCAGGTACACAACCGTAGAGCACGGCAGACCTGAGGAAAAGATGGTGTGCAAAGCAGTGATCATTATTTTAAATCAAACCTTTTGGCGCCAATTGGTCAGTATCCATTGTTCAGCCAATTGGTGCCAAAAGGGTTAATAAACAGATGTGGCGTAGCAATCACCCCATCCATTTTGACTGCTGTGATTGGTGCTGTCTCACGGCTTGTCACTATTTTTTTTTTACTCTATTGTCAAATCGCTGTGATTAGCTGGTCAGAACTGAAGAAGAAGCCAGGGATCAGCTGCAGGCCAGATTTCCTGTTCATGTTCAATTTGTCCGAAGGCGGAGATAGTGACGCCGGCACCGGGCATTACGTGTCACTCCACTGAAGCACAGCCCCGGGACCGCGAGTGCCAACACCGCTGGAATGGAGCCGACATGGGACGTGAGTATAGATGGGGTGGTCCTAGTAGTGACCAGCCCCTTTAATGTCTGCTGCTGTGGATGTCTGTGTAATCCCAGCTGTACAAATAGTTCTCACTGCAGGTGTTACACTGGTAACACGGTGGAGTCATTATCTCCATTTCCTTGGTAAGTATAATATGTGCAATATTCCTGAGATGTAATAACCGCACTGCCGTAATCATCTTCTATTTGTTAGGTTATATCAGCAGCTTTCTTACAAACACTTTCAGCTCGGCCCTCTGAGAGACCAGATGCCTATTTGTGTAGAGAACATTGGTTATTGGCATGTTATGTAATAAAAGGGATAATAATAGGTCTCCCAAACCTATACAGCTCATTTCATGTGCATCATCTTATTATTGCTACGGTATTAGAGTATGAAACTGAAATTATTTTGCAAGAAGAGGAAAAAAGAAAGAGCAGAAATATTTCACTTAATACAACTATGTGTAGAGCATTATGAGTATTAGGGCAAATTTAGTACATTCTCTGGTCTCAAATGCTTCTGGTCTTCACTCCCAGAACATTTCAAGAATAACTAACCTATCTTCAAGACTTTCATATTTAGCTAGCACTTGCATTTAATGCAGATCAGTGGGGTTCCGGGGTCCTGAAACCTACTGATCTTGCATTAGAGCTTCAAGTATGCAGCTCAGCAGACAATTTCGACAGGTCCTGTCTGAGTGCACCCAGACTTGAGTACAGAGCATAAACTTCATTCTCTGTGCATGCTCGGACTACTGTGCGCTCCTGTCTGCTGAGCTGCGCACTTCTTGGGGGTCTATTGGAACATGGGAGAGGGACTCAGGACCCAGAACCCCCACAGATTTAAAGGTAGTTCATGTGCCAGTTAAATAAGAAAAATCATTAAAATAGTTAAGTTACTCTTTAAACAAGCATCTCTTTCATAATACTGGTGCAGCTCACTTATACACTTGGGAGTCAAAGTGAGTGGGTATTCGCCAGTTCATAGCCCAGAATTAAGACTAGATCTTGGTACAGTTGCCCTTATCAGTTGGCAGCACTAGTTGCAATCATCATAAGGAAAATTTTCCCCAAAATGTTGTATATCACTCATCAATCCCCAATTACTACAATCTCAATGAAATAAAGGGGTTTACTCGGCCAAAGAGAATTTTTGCAGTCACTCTGTGTGGTTGAATATTGCTGAATCATGTCGGTGATGCATTGTCAGGATTCCCTCTATTTCCAGGCAGTATGCGATTTGCAGTCACGTGACGACTAGATTCACCCCTGCTTCTCTCAATATTCTATTTAATTCTTGGGACTTGATGGTTTCTGATACCCAGCTATACTACACTACAGTACAGCTTGTCACAATTATTCATTAGGGTGGTCTGAAAAATCATACAAGTGGACAAAATTGTTGGTACCCTTCTGATAAAGTAAGAAAAATCCACAATGGTCACTGAACTAACTTGAAACTTGATACAGGTAATAATCCATTTAAATTTACATTCAACTATTGAAAGTCAGAAATTGCTTTTGAATTCTGGTTCAACAGAAAAATTTAAAAAAAAACAGACAAAATTCATGAATCTGTCCTGTACAAAACTGATGGTTTCCTTAATTTAATATTTTCTTTGACAATTTTTTGAGGCAATCACTGCAAACAAAAGATTTTTGTAGCTCTCAATGACACTTCTGCCTCTGTCCACAGGTTTTTTGGCCACTCTTCTTGAGCAAACTTCTCCAGCCCTCTCAGGTGTGAAGGTGCTTTCTCCAGATTGCACGTTTCGGTTCCTTCCACAGATGTTCAATAAGATTCGGATCGGGGCTCATAGAAGGCCACTGAAAACAAGAGTCCAATGCTTTGCTCTGAGCCATTCTTGGATGATTTTAGCTATATATTTTGGGTCTTTATCCTGTTGAAGGACCCACAACTTGTGACTCAGACCCAATTTTCTGACACTTCACAGCAACTTTCACTCTAGAATGCCTTGATAATCTGGAGATTTCATTGTACCCTGCACAAATTCAAGACCTCCTGTGCCAGAAGCAGCAAAGCAACCACAAAACCACAAAACATAGCCCAGCCTCTTCCATGTTTCACAATAAGTACAATGTTTTTTTTTTGCATGCTTCAATTTTGCATCTGATGTGACTTGTCAAAAAGCTCCAGTTTTGTCATCTGTCCACAGACATTCTTCAAGAAGCTTTGTAGCTTGGCAACATAGATTTTGGCAAGTTCCAGTCTCGCTTTTTTATTATATTATATGCTTTCAGCAGTGGTTTCCTCTTTGGTTGTCTTCCATGAAGTTCACTTTGGCCAAGAAATTGATGGATGGTGGCGATTTGACACTGATGTACCTTGACCTTGGAGTTCACCTCTAATCTCTTTGGAAGTTGTGGCGGACTGTTTGATTATCATTCCTATTATCCCTATCTTCAATTTGACATCAATTTTCGTCTTGCCAGGTAGGTTGGCTACAGTTCCAGAAACCATAAAGTTCTGAGCACCTGTAGTAACAGGAACATCAAGCTGCTTGGAGATGGTCTTAAAGCCTTTACATTTAACATGTTTGTCTATCACTTTCTTACTAATCTACTGAGACAACTCTCTTGTTAGCTTTGTTTGGTCCATGTTCAGTGTGCTACACACGATGATACCAAACAGCACAGTGACTACTTTTCCCACTTCAAATAGGCAGACTGACTGAATATAAGTTTGTAGACACTTGTGATGCTAACTACATGACACTCCTTAGTCTTACATGTCCCTATAATCAAATTATTTTCAATCTTTTCTAGGGGTAAAATTATTTTTGTCAAGGTCATTTTCATTAGTTACTGTATTTTTCAGACTATAAGATTCACCAGACCGTAAGATGCACCTAGGTTTTAGAGGCGGAAAATAGAAAAAAAAATTGACCACAAAATGTGGTTATGACACCCTGTTATGAGAGGGGAGCTGCTGGTGATACTGCTATAGGGGTAATATCCCCCTTCCTGCAACACCGCTGTGTTTGTACTCTGTTTACCCAGCGTTACTCTGCATTTCTCTGCTTTAACCCTTCACCTCCTTTCCCTCTAATGAGCTGGAGTGCTGTGTTCAGTTACCTGTATGGATGCTGCACAGTTCCTGGCTCCTTTGCATAGCTGTACATGCATGATTGTCTCCACTGCGCTGCATGACCACCGACATGTGCAGTCCCTGGCTACAGCTGTGGAAGCTACCCATGGGATGCAAGGTCCTCTGCAGTTGTGCATGACTTACCACGTGTGTTCAGGCTTGCAGCCGCTGCCAGGTACCCTTTGCTGTGCTGATTGGTGCTGTGCTTAGGGTGTGCGGGGCCACACCTCCCCTGCATTTATGAGGAATGGGTGTGTGCTAGAATTGCTGCTCTAGCCTATCGCTGTGAGGCAGCTCCTATATAAAGTTCCCCTGCCCTGTGGGGCGTTGACAGAGCTTCGCATCAAGTTTCTGAGTCTTGCTATGTCTGTTTGGTGTTCAGCACCTGTCCTGCCTGCCTGCAGTTCTAGCTGAGCTGATTCCTGTCTTCCGCCTGCTCTGGGGGCAGAATACCCAGATCCGTTTCTGTTATCAGCTTTGGGACAGCTGATGTCTGAGTTCCTGGACTTAACCTGTTTATGTGTTGGTACCAAAGTCCTAGTCCTGATTCCTGCTGTGTTGTGTTACTGAAGTCCTGATTCCTGCTGTGTTATGTTCCTGAAGTCCTTCTGTGTCCTGAACCCTGACTGTGACTCTTTGCTAACTGACTTTTTGTGATCTAACCTCGGTTCATCTTGGAAGTAGGAGTCCGGTGTGTCTGCTGAGTCTCTGCTACTCTGTGCTCAGCTTGTTATTCGGTGCAATCCCCGGCCGGCTTCAGTTCACCCCGGCGGGGCTTGCACCAGACCGCTTGGGCTGCTTCTTAGGTCACTGCCAGATGTCTGGAGCCCGATGACCGTGGCCTCTTGTCCAGAGCCTGATAACCGGGGCCTGATGTCCGGTGTCTGATGACCACTTCCATATGTCCGTATCCTATCCTTCCCTGCCCGATGCCCGGAGCCTGCTGATCGCTGCCAGATGTCCGGAGCCTGATGTCTGCAGCCTCATGTCCGGAGTCTGATGTCCGCAGCTTGATGTCCGGAACCTGTTGATCGTTGCCAGATGTTCGGAGTCCAATGCCAGTGTTCTGATGGTCTACCTGAGATCCGAATCCTGATGTCCTAATACCTTGCCTGAGACCTGATGTCCTGATGTCCGGCTTGTGCCCTGATGTTCGACTCGAGTCCCGATGTCCTGCCTGATGTCCGGCTTGTGCTCTGATGTCCTGATGTCCAGTCTGTGTTCCAATGTCCAGTCGGTGTTCCGATGTCCAGTCCGTGTTCCGATGTCCCATCCGTGTCACGATGACCAGTCCGTGTTCTGATGTCCAGCCTGTGTCCAGATGTCCAGTCCCTGGTTCTAGTGGTCGAAGTTGTGCTCTTGAGCCAGCCCCGCTTGTGTTCCTGGATGGATTCCGCCTCCATGGTTTCCGGGAGTCTCTAGCACTGTTCCCGGTGACGGTCCGGCAAGTGAGTCCTGGAATTGATCAGCCGATGCCCGGTGCTGTAGTGCCAACGTTCCTGGACCTGTG
>VIAB01004170.1:2398-14564 GCA_009801035.1 Oophaga pumilio | reverse complement strand
CAAGATTTCTCCCGTGCATCCCCCCTACTCTGGAACTCTCTTCCTCAACATATCAGACTTTCGCCTACCACGGAAACCTTCAAAAGAAACCTGAACACCTTACACCTCAGACAAGCCTGCAACCTACCATAACTCCCGATCCTTGACCAGCTCTACAATCACCTTTTGTATCCTCACCCATCCCTTGTAGATTGTGAGCCATCGCGGGCAGGGTCCTCTCTCCTGTACCAGGCGGTGGCTCGTATTGTGCTTGTTTCTTATTATGTATACTCTTTTCACATGTAAAGTGCCATGGAATAAATGGCGGTATAATAATAAATAATAATAGTAATAATAACGATAAATTCAAGATTTCTTGTAGAATCACAAGTTGTAATAAAAAACCCTCAGAAGACAAGGCTATGTTACGTTTGTGCAGTGTATTTTTCAGCGGCCAAAACCTGCTCTCTTGGCAATACACACTGCATTCAAAATGTTTGTTTTTCAGGAATTTACATTGCTTTTTGCAGCATTTTTCGGTGCGGATTACTTGTGTTATTTATCTACGGTACATGTTTAATAAAAATTAGTTTAATTCACCAAAAATGCTAAGTTTTTGCTGCGTTTTTGGACTTTCTGATTACTTTCTATGGGTGAAAAAACGTTGAGAAAACACTGACAAAATGACATGCTGCAGATTTCAAAAACACAGTTTTCCAATTCAGTCAGCAAAAAAATGTATACAAGGGATTCGTAGAACCTCATAGCTTTTGCTAGTACTGTAAAAAGCAGCTTTTCATTTGCATAAAAAAACTGCACAAAAATGCAGCAAAATGCAAGGTGTAAATATAGCCTTAAACATGCTTTGTCACCAGTTATGAAATAAAAAAATGTGTGATTTTTTTCTATTAGAGAAAACGGAACCTATTACAAGAAAAAAATATATATACCTATACTGAGTTAGTTGAAATTTCATAATCTCATATTGACTTCCACCAAACACTTGTCTGCATTGTTTTTCGACCCCCAAAGAAACACCAAAATGTGTCTTTTTCTATTAAAAAAATGCTGTTAACACATTCTCAGTTATTTAACACATTTGAATTTAAATGAAAAAGGAATTGCACAAATATTTGGATGGAATTTAATTTTAAGTTTTTTTCTGAAATAATTGTATAAATAATGATCCTTTGGAATGAATTATCTTTAATGCCAAAACTATTATAAACATTAGCCAAAATATACATAATTTACTGCATAGTCATTATAATAAATTATAGGCCATAATGAAGTTCTATGATATGTTAAGTACAGTAGGACACATTTCATTTAGGCAGCTTAAATGGAAGCTATTATCTGGAAATTACCTATTTTTAAAGTCAGGTTTTGTGTTAAATGCATTTTCTTTACAATTTTGGCAATAGTTATTTTTTCCATATCATGATCTATATTTAATATAAAACATACAATTCTTGTACTTTTCACATTGAACATTGGGGCTTTTTTAGACTTTATTTTTGTTGTCTCAGGAAACAACACATGTACATAGCCACAATTGTCAGACTCCAACTAAATCTTTTGTATTGAAGCAGCTACTAAGCATATGCACAGGTCATTGTGAATGGAGTCAGCTATGCCATCACCTATTGCGACTGGTGGATTCTGTGTTATCAGTAGTGTATAGGGTGTTACCTGTCATTGTAATCCTACCTCTAATGATAAGGAGCCTGCTGAAAATTCTTCCAGAAAGGACAGGAAGTATGAGTCTAACAAAAAGCCATATTATCCAGGGTAACATTTAAAAGAGTACTAATTTTGCATTTTAATAAAAGATTGTGATATAAAAAAAATAATTGCCAAAATTGAAAAAAATAAAACACAATACAAAACCCTGAATTAAACAATAGGCAATTTTGTGATGATAGCTTCCCTTTAAGGCCTCTTTCACACTTCAGTCGTCTGGCGTTAGTCCCAGTCCGCCAGATGACTGAAAGTAACGGATCCGTTGCATTTGTAAGAAAACGGAGGCAACTGATCCGTTTTTAGACGGATCCGTTATCAATGTAAAAATGAAGATTTGAAGCCGTGAAGTGCAGTTAGAGAGAGAGACTCCTGCATGGGTTCACAGCATTTTCTGCATAAAAAAACGGATCCGTTGTCAGATTCCGTCAAAAACGGATGATGATGGATCCGCCACCCATAGGCATACATTTTGAAAAACGGCGGACGCAACGGATCCGTCATGGTCCGTCGTTTCGACGCACACAAAAAACGTCGCAGTGTACGTTTTCAAAACACGATGGATGCCAAATTTTTGATGGATCAGTCATATGACAGATGAAACAAACGACCATCCGTCAAAATCCGTCACTAATGAAACTCAATGGGGAAAAAAACAGATCCGCAAAAAAAAGCGAATCCGTTTTTTTCACACTTTGGCGGATTTTGACTGACGTCGCACGACTGAAGTGTGAATGAGGCCTAAGTTTCAACCAGGCAGGAAGAAGATCATGAAAATTTGTTATACTGGTGCACACTGTGTGATAGATTCAGTGCATCTTTCTAGAAATGTATAACACTTTTCTCTTGTTTATCCTACCTCTTAGCCGTCTTACCTTTTTACTTTTGAGAGATTTTTTGTTTTGCTTGTCTTTCACGGAAGGAGTTATAGTTTTGAATTGCACCATTTATTTTCTCAATGTCATGGAAAAAGGCAAACCCGGCAATTTTGCCATTGTTTTTAGGGTTTAGTTTTTACGACTTTCATTATGCAGTAAAAATTACCAGACTTTATGATTCTCCATGTCAGTCCAATTACAGTGATACCAAACATGTATCGTTTACTTTAAAGGCAATCTGTCAGCAGGATTTCACACCACACACTATTTCTATGCGCACATAGCTCTTTCTAAGACAAGTCCAGCAATGCATTTATATGGTCAGTATGTTCTTACATTATTGAGAAATCAACTTTTGAATTTATATGCAAATGAGGCTGTAGATCTGAAGCCTCTGTCACTCCAGCTCTATTCTCCACCTACCGCAGCCTCATTGACTGATGGCTCCTTTTCCTGTAGTCACACAGCTTAGAGGCTGCAGGAGGAGCTGGAGTGACAGATGTTTCAGATCTACCATAGCCATCTGAATATAAATTCAAATACTGATTTCTCACTAATGGAAAAACGTACCGGCCATGTAAATGTATCACAGGACTTGTCTTTAAAAGAGCTACATGGACATATGAATAGTTTAGGGTGTGAAATCCTGCTGATTGATTCCTTTTAACTGGTGGAAAAAATTGGAGTTTTGTAAAAAAAAAAAAAACCCATAATAATAATTTGGTTTGTTTCACCATTTTGAGGGGCGTATATATTTTTTTCTGTTCATGGAGCTATGTGAGGGTAGATACACCAGTTTGATTGCAATTTTTTAGGCAACCCAAAAAATACAATTCTGGCGTTTATCGTTGGGCTTATAAAGTACCTTTCACCAATGTTATAGTAGCTGAATAAATAGTTTTTTTTTTTTATTTATTTTGCCTTACTGTTGTGGAGATATGCTAATCAAAGTATTTGGCACATAATGAGTTAACTTTTGCTAACTCAAAGTGGGTGTTATCATATAGCAACTGATACAGGGAGAAAAATTACACAACCCCGGTGAAAACACCCACTTGGACGTAACTAAAGTTATCTCATTAGGCATCTTAGATTGATAATATTTCAGAAAAAAAAAACAAAAAACAATATTTTATTTTACTCTGCAGCCACTATTACATTGTGTGTCCAGGACAAGGAGGGTGATTTGAATTTCTATATATATATTTTTTTTTCTCTGTATTTTTTAGTCCTTTTAAGGGACTTTAAGGGAACGCTTCTTCTATATACTGCAATAAAACTGTATTGCTGCATATTTACACAGTCAGGTCCAGGTCCAGGCTGTTCCTGCCTATTTAGAGGTTTTTATCACATAATGAGGTGAGTTACTGAAGCTAGGGATCATCCTGTTTAGGTTCACCTTGTCGCAGTGCAATTACTTTTATTGTTTTTGGATTAAAAAAAAATGTCTACCATGTATCAGATATTTTTTACATATATTTATTTACTCACTGGTGGGTATCTATTTTTTTTTTACATTAGGTTATATTTAAATTGCAGTATATAGACAAAATGATGCTCTGCTATGAAGCCCAGCCACATTTTCATTTTATAAAACTTTTACTTGACAGCACTATTAGTTGAAGGAAATCTAACAAAAGTCAGTAATTTGTTGTAATTAAAATTATTATTGTTAAAGATATTTTCTAAATGACAGAATAATGTTAATATGTATCTGATTAACTTGAAGTATAAGAGCACAAGATACTTGAGCAGAACTGGTATACATCTATATACAGCTCTGGCAAAAATTAAGAGACCACTGCAACATTTTCAATTTGTCTGATTTTTCTCTTTATAGGTATATTATTGAGAAAAATGTAAATTGTTCTTTTATTCTATAAACTACTGACATGTCTCAGAATTTCCAACCAATACATTTTGTATTTTTTTTCTAAAAATGAGAAATGGTCTAAATTAAATAAAAGATCCAGTGCTTTCAGACCTCAAATAATGCAAAGAAAACAAGTTCTTAATCATTTAGAAACAACAATACTAATGTTTTAACTCAGGAAGAGTTCAGAAATCAATATTTTGTGGAATAACCATGATTTTTAATCACAGCATGCTTGCCACCAGTCTTTCATACTGCTCCTGGCGCATTAATTTAAGCATTTCTTCTTTGATTGATGACTTGTGACTATCCATCTTCCTCTTGATTACATTCCAGAAGTTTTCAATGGGGTTCAGGTCTGGAGATTGGGCTGGCCGTGACAGAGTTTTGATGTGGTGGTCTCTTAATTTTTGCCAGAGCTGTATGTTTGACTGACAGGTTAACTACCATGTATCCTCGAAAATAAGACCTACTCCTAAAATAAGTCCCTAGCATGATTTTACGGGATTTTTGGAGTATACTTGAAATATAAGCACTACTCCAAAAATAAGCCATAGATACTCAGAGCCGGCGTTAGGGAGGGTCAAACTGGGCAATTGCAGAGGGCCCCGCTCTCTTAGGGGCTCCCAGCCTTTCTGTTCCAAGGTTAAGATTGCTTGAAGAGAACCGGTCATCGAGATCATACATATTAAACTAAAGGTATGGGCAGAATGGTGTTGTCATACTGATATAATACATACCTTTAGTGTAAAAATCTCCAGCCTGATTTTCGTTAAATCACCATGATAAATTTTCATTTCCTTGGTGCTTCAGGCCAAGACTTGTGGAAGGGACTGTGGGTAAGGTCTTCAGCTCAGAAGACTCAGCCACGGCCCCTCCACTGCTTCTGTTGCATTCATCATTATGCATTAATTTATATTTTGGGCTGGCGCCATCTTAGCTGGTACAGCCTTGATGAAAATGGTGCATGCGCAGATAAACCTCCGGCGGTCTTGACTTTTAGTAGAGCGACTTAATACACATTTTTTGCAGAAAACGTATCAACCAAATACCCTGTGTTTTATCATCTTTTCACTAGCACTTGCTGTTTACTGTTACTTTTTTACAACAGAGTATTTTTATGCGTTTGTTTTACTGTGCTTTTCTATGTTTCAGTCTTTTGGTGGTGTGAACACTGTCCCTACAGGCTTGTTCACTGTGTGCATGGCTCATGTGTTTGTATTTAATTGGTTTCATGCTTTAGCAAGATTAGGGAGGTTTTCCACCCCTCCTTTGTGAGCCATGCACATAAAGGCCGTTCTCTGCAGCATGTCCACATTGGACATTACCTTTCTGAATCCTGCTCATATAGGTACTATACACATGATCAGATTTTTAAATACATCAGTTAGGGACTGTTCTGATACAGGTATACCTTGACGTTTGGTAGAGCGGCTTAGTATACATTTTTTGCAAAAAACGTATCAACCAAATACCCTGTCTTTTTATCATCTTTTTACTAGCACTTGCTGTTTACTGTTACTTTTTTTTACAGTAGAGTATTTTTATACTCTTCAGGCGCTGGAGGTAGAGCACGAGCAGAATGGGATCTCGGCTCGTCGTTGAGCTATTTTCATGGAGACCGCACCAGCGAGAGCACTGCCCACAGCTAAAAAGGCACCAGTCCAAAATTTAAATGAATGTATGATGATGAATGCAGAAGAAGCAGCGGAGTGGCCGAGGCTGAGCCCTCTGAGCCGAAAAACCTACCCACAGTCCCGCCCAGAAGCACAATGCACCGAGGAAACAGAAATTTAACATGATGATTTAACGAGAACCAGGCTGCAGATTTTTACACTACAGGTATGTATTAAATCAGTATGACAGCACCATTCTGCCCATACTTTTAGTTTAACATGGATGATCCTGATGACATGTTCTCTTTAAGGACCTTTTGATAACTTCACATATTGTTGTATTGGAGGATTATGTTGATGTTCCAGAACATGATCACATGATTATATTTGAATAAGTATTGATTTTCTTGTTCAGGAATGACGGTGGATTGTTGTTCATGGAAAAAAACTAAGACATCCCCTGAAAATAAGCCCTAGTACATTTTATAACCCTGTCATATTTTTGGAGAAACAAGGTATATGTGATCAGCTGCACACTGATGAGTAGTGTCAGCAGCTGAGGAGCAGGGACTGACAAGTACTAATGGTGCCCTGCCTAGACGGCTCTGGATGCCTCATACATCAGGAGAAGGGGGTCTCTTAACCCATTTAACATTCCAGAAAGGAGTAAGTGGATTAGGCAGTTTACCTTCCGTGTCTGTGCTCCTTCCTAAGTAGTTTATGGGAATTATGAATCATTAGGCAGTAAGCAAAAAACCCACAATTACTTCTAAAGAGCCATGTGCAAGCACAACCTCTTCTTTAGGGCTTATCCACAGTTTTTTTTTAACAAGGATTTAGAAGTGGATTTTACTGTAACTCTACATTAGGAAAAGGTTCAAATACTCTCCGAACACACTTCCTATTAAGTTTTAATGCAAAATGTTTAAAATAATTTAAAAAAAAAGTTGTGTGCACTAAAAGAGCTTTTCCCATGAAAACTCAGTGGGAAACTTATTTAAAAAGTATTTGATACATTTTTTTTCTGTGGATTTTGGAGCAGAATCTATTTCTCAAACATACTATTAGAGTGCTGATTTTTGCAGGTAAGAGTCCTGGAAGTAGAATTTGTACCCATCAGACATTTATTGTCTATATTTTGATATGCCAAAAATGTCAAAGATGCTAATACCCCTTTAATTTTTAGTGGGCCCCCCTGTATTAATTAAGTATGATAATTTGGCCCTTGGATCAAAAATGGTTGTGCAGCCTTGCTTTAGACCTTTTTTTGACTCTCATATCCAAACCTCCCTTCGCGGATCACTTGACAATCACATGATTTGCACTGTGACAGTGATTACAAGATGGGCTGCAATCAATAGTATTAAATAACAATTGCTTAAGTAATATATATATCACAAAGTTAAACGGGTTGTCCAGCAGTCATCTGATATTGATGATCTATCCATAGTATCAGCTGTTATTAGCGCCTGCGGTGACTGCTGCTACTGGCCACACATTGTCGAATCCCTGCCAATCTGATATTGATCACCTATCCAAATTATATGTCATCAATAACATATATACGACTGGACCACCCGTTTAAGGACTGGCATTGTAAATATTATAGAATCGATGGTTGTGGCCATAGTGTTTTATCTCAGATTTATTACATGTCAGGTCTATTTCATGTAAACCTCTCCACGAGGATCTATTGAACTTCACCCTGAAGGTTCATTGTGTCATTAGTCCCAATGATTTCTCCATTAGATTCTTGTTAAATGGCATCTGGAAGTTTTCAAAGTCAACTTCATATGTAAATCGCTCCCTCTGTTGCTCTCTCCTCCTTATACGATCTGAAGATGAGGGCTCAGTAATCCAAACCTTGATAGATATAACATAGTGTTAAGGATTAGAAGACAGAAGAGATTTATATATAAATCTTATTGAGAAACGATCCAAAAATATACAAGTGACATATTTTTCATTTTTGGACCCAGCCAAAATGCATAAGTAAAGGGGTTTTCCGGTTTCAGAAAATCAATCTCACCTGCTGCAGTTTATTTTAAAGGAAATCTATCAGCAGATAGTTTTAAATAGTTTGGGGGGTGAAATCCTGCTCACAGAATCTCTTTTAAAAAAAAGCAAAAAAAAAAACTGAACTTTACTCGCCATCCCCAGGTCCGGCACTGAATCTTTACAGCTTTTGCCATTGTCTATTATTGTCTTCAATGTTAATGTCATGTTGACAGCCAATAACTGATCTCAGTGGCCATTAGGGGTGTATGACGTCAACTTGGGCAGAGATGCTGACTCCAGTTATTGGCTGCAGCACTGACAACATAACATCAATGGTGCAGATAATAATAGAGCAGCCGTAGAGACTCATCGCAGGACCCGGGGAGGGTGAATAAATCACAGTTTGTTTGTATTCTTGAACAAACTACACCTGGGTACAGTGGTTTACCACAACTGAAAAACACCTTTAAAATGGGTGTCTGTTCACTAGGAAACAATAACACTTTGTCTATGGTTTGTAGAGCTAGTTTCTATATGAAAAAAAGCGGTCAACAGCTTCACTGAGGATGGGGGTGGAAAAAATCTGATGCTGTTGTTGCCCCATGCCCCAGTGGGACAAAACTGTAATTTGGAAACCTTGATGAACAATAAACCAAGAACAGATAAAATGCAATGTATTATTGTAAAAACTAGAAAATGCATTGGGAGCACCATCTTAAAAAATGACTGTTTGCATCAGTAGTAGTCCAGAAAGGTGTTATCAACCCCACAAACATTACCCCACTTGCCACCGCCACAGGGCAAGTGGGAAGAGCAGGGCAAAGCGCCAAAATTGGCGCATCTAATAGATATGTCTTTTCTGGGTAGCTGCGGGCTATTTTTAGGCTGAGGGGGTCAATATCAATGGCCCCTTACCAGCCTGAGAATACCAGCCCCCAGCTGTCTGCTTTAGCAAGGCTGGTTGTCAAAAATTGGGGGGACATCACACTGTTTTTTTAAATTATTTATTTAAATAAAATACCAAAAAGAAGGCTTTGCAAAGAACCAAATAATTAAAAAGGTATAAATTTTATTGAAAAAACACACACTGAGTGACTTTTCTGACATGTTGATTCCAGTATGTGTATTCCTCTAAGCATTTGGCTTATGCATTTATCCATTTCTTATGTGCATAATGATGTCAAATTAGCATTTTGTGTTTTTTTCAAGCATGGGTGTACCTACCTTTTCTTGTGTTGTGTGGTTACTGCCCTCTTTTAATTATGTGTGTTTTTTCAATAAATTTTATACCTTTTTAATTATTTGGTTCTTTGCAAAGCCTTCTTTTTGGTATTTTGTTCGTGTTTTTGCTTTGTGACCTTATCCATGGGATTCATGTAGGTGTATTATTTATTTAAATAATTAAAAAAAACAGCTTGGGAACCCGTCTATTCTTGATAACTAGCCTTGCTGAAGCTGACAACTGAAGGTTGCAGCCATCAGCTGTCAGTTTTGCCTGGCTGGTTATCAAAAATACAAGGGAGCCCACATAGTTATTTATTTATTTATAGCGCAGGCAGCGGCTGCTGACTATCATGGACTTCAAATTTGATTTTTTTGGTCAGGGTGATGAACATGTCTTCCACTGGCTGGAATGCTGTTTTATTTCTGAGGATTATACGTGTGACACCAAGATTCATCCCCTGTGATGACTTTTGACAAAAAATCAGTGTCACTCCCCTTACTCGCCTGACCTAGCCCCCTGCAACTTCTTCTTTTCCCCGAATGAAAGAAAGCATTTTCAGGGCATAGAAGAGGTTAAAAAAATAGCTGGAGACACTTAACAGCTTTAGTTCAGAAGAATATAAAAAAAATGTTTTGAACAGTGGAAAACCTGTTGCGACAAGTGAGTATCATCTGATGGATAGGATTGTGAAGGGGAGTAATGTTTTCAAGATGTTATTTTGAATAAAAAAAATGAAATAAGTAATTCTCATTTTTTGGGGGGTACCCTCTTGTACAAAGCTCAACATTCCAAGTTCTGCTACATCTACAGCAGTGAAAACTGTAATTTTATCACAACTGCAGCTCCTAGTAAACTAAGTGATTCACAGCTGGAATCAGGGTCTCTGCCCCTACACTGTCGCTCTCAGATGATGTAGCAAAAACCTGATGACAAATCCCCTTTAAAGAGCACTTAATGAGATTTGTATCTGGATTTTAGAGCAGATCAGCTTCAAAATTAATTTAAAAAACTTTGCTTGAATATACCATTTGACTACTTTTATATGGAAATTATGAAAAGGAAAAAGATCCAGCAATCCCAAGGAAAAATAAATGTAAAAAACTTCACATTTAATGAAAAAATGTTAAAAACATGGTGAAAATGAAAGAAGGAAAAAGGGGGACTAAAATATTAAGGGGATGATGCATTTCGAAGCACCATGGTTCTTAATCATAACCAAAACTAGGAGTTGGACGTAAACAGAGAAAAATATAATGGAAAGTTTTGCACCTTTCATATTTTGGACCCTGTCTTAGATTTAGTTGCAAGTAAATCTGCTCTGGATTTGAAGATTGTTTAATATAGATTAGAAAATTGGTTTCAAAATATCTTACTGTTTTTGGAACAAATGTTATGTCAACTTTGTTTGTTTCTCCCAAAGTTATCAGATTATTTAGCTGAGAAATGGCACTCTTCTCCTTTCTTGGGGGTAGAAGCTCCATCGGTGTTGGGGTCTGGCAATGATATAAAATATTAGAATTGGATACAACTTTTTTATTTAACTAGAGAACTTTCACAAAACAAAATGTTCATCAATATGAAGCGCATCCTTACTATTAAACACATGGAATGTGTACAACTATTAGACTAGGACAAGGGGATCACTATTAGTGTAGAGACATGGGTTGCGAGCTTGCGTATTTTGGCTAAAATATCGACCAGTATTTCATGCATTTTATAAATATTTTCATTTTTTTTGTTACACATTTTTTATCTTTTGCAGGGTGCAGACAGGCTCGTTAGTGTTCGCTTGGGGAATTGGGGTATTTGTAATTGCGGGGTGCACTTTTATATTGCTGAGCAGCCCACCTTATCTAATAGTATGGGTGTCGCTAATAGTTTGTAAGCTCGCAAGGTGCACTACACTTACCTGTGTGACTGGCACCCTATACGAGCCTCATCTGTATGAATTTGTAACACCAAGCATGAATGGCGGGCAAGTGAGTGGTTGTCTCACTGTTTTGCATCTGTGCTCTCTCAGCCATAGACCACGTTCACACGTTCAGTATTTGGTCAGCTTTTTACCTCAGTATTTGTAAGCCAAAACCAGGAGAGGAATAATGAGAGGAAAGGTGTAATAGAAACACGTCACCACTTCTGTATTTATCACCCCCTCCTGGTTTTGGCTTACAAATACTGAGGTAAAAAACTCACAAATACTGAACGTATGAACTTGGCCTTAGGCTACAAGTCTGCAGTCACTTTATGTGACTGCAGACAGTCACTCTATGTGACCGCGCACAGTCACTCTATGTGACCACCGACAGCCACTCTATGTGACCGCCGATAGCCACTCTATGTGACCGCCGACAGCCACTCTATGTGACCGCCGACAGACACTCTATGTGTTTGCAGACAGTCACTCTATGTGACTGCAGATAGCCACTCTATATGACTGCAGATAGCCACTCTATATGACCACAGACAGTCACTCTATGTGACTGCAGATAGTCATTGTATGTGACTGCAGACAGTCACTCTATATGATTGCAGACAGCCACTCTATGTCACTGCAGACTTGTGAATCCTCTCATCGCGTGCACTTCGAAGATGCGCCAGTGTAGAGAGCAGGCAGTAATCTAGCTGCAAATATGTGATTATGTGATTTGCAAGTGTATTGAGCGAGGCCAGATACAGTCTAATCGGAATGTGTAAATCACATACTTGGGGTCACATGACAGCCCGCTCCCAGCACCGACACCCGAGAATCCTTACGGCTCAGCAATCATAGAGTGGCTGCAGACTTGTAGCCTAAGACCAGACTTCCCATCAACTTCGCTTTAAAGGGAATCTGTCACCCTAAATTGGCGGGATATTT
>VIAB01004169.1:128369-138404 GCA_009801035.1 Oophaga pumilio | reverse complement strand
CCTTAGTGTGGGAATCTCACTGCACTAAAATGCCGACTAGCGGGACTTGCCAACCACCAGAAGTCCCATCAACCACACCTGCTGCTTCTTCCTCTTCCATCAATGTGCCAAATCTTCTTACACAGATCTCCAGCCGCAGAAACTCCATTTATTTACCCCTACAGTAGGGTGAGTGAGAGCCTGCAAAGTGTTAGGAAAGTGGACATGACTACTATTTTTATGTCACCTGGCAAAAAATGTCCTTATCAATCCAACATAACATCTCTGCCAGCACCTCACTCACAGTCCAACAGTTTGTCCTGCTCTCCGTAGTGCACCCTTTCTCTGCACGGCAGCCAGCTGTCGGTCCCGCAGTTGTGGTCACATAAATGAATGTTTCCTCTTACACATGACAAAGCTAAGATCTTGAACTCTAATTTTTTTGGTCCCAGAAATGCTGACTTTCAGCTTGTTAGATGCAGATGTTTTCAGAAAGTTGATGGCCTAGCATGAGTTGCCCAGTCTCCATTACTTCTCTAAGAAAGCTGTGCCTGTGCTACACCAGCATGTCGAAGACACATCACCCATTCCCTGAAAAAATCTATGTCTGCCAGTGTACATTTCACCACTGACAACTGGATGATCAAACATGGGCAGGGGCATTACATCTCACTGACATAGAAAAAAGGCGGAACTCACCAAATGGCATTCGTGAAGAAAGTCCATTATTGAATGAAACAATTACAGGACATTAGATGTGGCTTGCTAGGTGCAGAGGCATACAGGGAACTAGTAAAGAGGATGATGGCCATTTCGCGTGTCTATGCTTCAACAGGTCCAGTTGAGTAATTACGGGGTTATTCGAATGACTCAATGAAAAAAATAAAAAACGTGTGAAATGCATACACATTCTACATAATCAAATAAAACTAACACAAATTACAATCTTTTACAGTGCTGCAAAAATTATGTGTATATTATATTAGATTAGATGTGGCTGGTATGGTGTAGCGGTTAAGTGCACAGCCTATGACATGGGGGACTAGGAGTTCAAATACCTGCTCTAGCATGTGGAAAAATAAATTGAATAAATTATATACCCAGGCACCATAATACACGATTATATCTAACTTAGGTGGCTGTTATAGCTAAGTTAAAGGGCACAACCACCAATGTTGGAGACAATGTGGGTTCATATCCAGGCTCTGCCCTGTTGGAAATAATATACCAGTAGTGGTACTTGGGCAAGACAACTAAGAATATAGACTACTATTACCTCAATAAGCATGCCAGCTTGGACGTCGCCAGTATTAACAAGGTCCGCATCAGATGTCGAGGAACCAGGACAATCTGATGATAAATGGGCTACTGGAACAAACCACACATGAACAAGGCAAGAGAACCTGGATCTGATGAAATGTTACTATGATATATTCAGACTAAATGAGAGAGGATATATGAAGCGTATGAGGAAACTCTGGATGGATAAAAGACCAGCATGTCCACTGACTGAGAAACAACTAGTCACCCAACATTTCAATGTCATAAAGAGAAAGCTATTATCACAACTTGAGATGGATGAACTGCACTGCAGATCCACCCCACATGAAAACCTGTAAGAACAACATGTGCAACGCCCTGAAAATCCTGATCCAATCCTGCAACTAGAGAGCTCTGCGGATGATCTGAAACAGAAGATCTTAGATAAACTTAATACCATCAATAACAGAGATCGACTGCCAAGGTTCAGCAAAGAAACACCACCAGACGGTATGCTAGAAGATGCCAATAGAGCAGGTGCATCAATCCCTACCACCATAACTCAAACTAATAAACTGATATATGCTACTGCCTCAGCAATCATGGAAATACTTGGCTATGTAACCAGCAAGAACAACAGAAGTATGTACCCCTCTTGGAAAAGAAGACTGGAGACAAAGATCAAGGTGACATGAATGGAAAACAAGAGGCAAGGTAGTCAAGACTGATGGAGTGGAATTACCAGCAGGACAGATAGCCAGATGTACAGACATGCTACAAGTACCTCAGCATACCACAGGGATATGGTAACCATGATGAGGAGGCAAGGAAAACAGCAACATTCAAATAGCATCAAAGGGTAAGACAAGTCATGAAGAGCCAGTTCACTGGGAAGAATAAAACCTGCGCCATCAATACATATGCCCTGCCAGTTATCAGATACCCTGTTGGCATAGTCTGCTGGCCAAAAGAAGAGATGGAAGCTGCAGATGTGAAGACACAAAAGCTCCCCACAATGCATGGAGGTCACCACCCTAAGTCTAGCACCCAAAGATTTTATACTAACAGAAAGGAGGGTGGTCGAGGCTTGATAAGCATCAAAGCCATCATCACGGATGAAACAAGGAGTATCCAGGAATAGATCAGAAAAATGGCATCAAAAGATGAGATGCTGAGAGAAAGCCTAAGGCAGCAACAACAACAGATCTGGAAGGAAGAACAGGAACATGAAGCGCCATGGAAAGACAAACCGTTGCATGGGATGTACCATCAACAGATAATGGAGGTGGCTGACATAGAGAAATCCTCCCAATGGCTGGAGAAAGCCGGACTCCGAGACAGCAAAGAGGCACTAATCATAGCGAGACAAGAGCAAGCACAAAGTACCAGATCCATAGAAGCAGGAATCTACCACACAAGACAAGACTCAAGATGCAAAGAAACCTCAGAAACCATCCAACGCATAGTGGCAGGATGCAAGCAGGAAGAGCGTATACTGAATGCCACAACAAAGTAGCGGGAATTGTATACAGGTACATCTGCACAGCATATGGGCTAAGTCCCCCTAAGTCCAGGTGGGAGACAACAGAAAAAGTGGTGGAGAATGAAAGATCTAAAATCCTGTGGGACTTCAAGATCCAGACGGATAACCAGGTGTTGGCTAACCAACCAGATATTGTCATAGTAAACAAGGATCAGAAGACAGCAATGATAATAGATGTGGCAGTATCAAGTGACAGCAACATCAGAAATAAGGAATATGAGAAGCTGGAGAAATACAAGGGCCTCAAAGGAGAACTGTAGAAGATGTGGAAGGTGAAGGTAACAGTGATTCCAGTGGTGATAGGAGCACTTGGAGTAGTGACCCCTAAGTTGGAAGAATGGCTACAACAGATCCCAGGAGCAACATCTGAGCTCTCTGTCCAGAAAAGCGCAATGCTGGGAACAGCTAAGATCCTGCGCAGAACCCTCAAACTCCCAGGCCTCTGGTAGAGGACCCGAGAATGAGAAAGGACAACAAAGACCACCCCCAATTGGGAGAAAAAAGTTTTTTAATTTTTTTTGCCTAAAATACAAATGAAATGTGGCATCTTTAACTTCAGGCCCTTTAGATTTCATCTTCAACTTGCTTAATAGTAACTTTGACTAGGTTAACCCAAACTTTTATATGCCACTGAATATTGTGAGACAATAAAAGAAAAAATGTTGAGAAGAGATATTTTTCCTAGAATCTTGATATACAATTGGCCTGCAGTTGAATCTCATACTTTCCAAAGTGGCTTTTTCAAATATTTGATAAAAGGGTCTGAAATAAAATATTCGAAGAGAAGGGATGATTTCTCAATTTCTAGTGCATTTTTCTTACTAAAACTAAGCTGTTGATTAAAGAAGCACTCACACAAAATATGCATTTTTTTAAACAAAAGATACATTTTTTGATGCAGATATATCTGCCGCAAATATTTAATGTGTACACATACTCTGAGTCAACAATAAATATTAATTCGGACAGGTTTTGACAATAAACATTTTTGTGGGAGTGTGTCTTTAGTTAGTGGCAACTATAGAATAAAACAAGATATACTTAGTGTGAGAGAAGATGGTGAAGCTAAACATACTCAGTCAATCCATAGCCACCTGTGGTGATCAATAGCCAAACAATTTTGCCAGTTTACAGTGCAGCCATTGGCTCCATATTAGTTCCTCTAAAGGTTCAATATTCTGATAATTTTGAAAAAAAAAATCAACTTATACCATAGGCCTAGCTCTGGAGATCTCGCCTCCAGGCACATAGAACACTAAATGAGTCAGAAAGCTGGGCATATACCTTGTGGACCACCCCCTGGGATGGAGATATGGTGGACAGCCTCCACCCACATTACAGTTGTCCACAACACCCAACCTTTAACATGGCCAATTAATCCATCTCAGCACTTAGTGTGTTGGATCAATTTTCCAGCTTCATATCACTGAAGCAAACATTCTCAGGAATACATATCTCCCCTCCAGTAGTTTACCAGTGAACTTGCACTATATATACATACTAGTTATTGAATCCACTCTATGCCCGGTTGGCTAGCATTTTTACTGGTACATTTTTAATGTTATTAAAGTATTAGCTGAATTTTTTTTATTGTGCAAAAGCTTCTCTGTAAACCACATTTCTGGGGTTGAAGACACTGTCTGTGAATTTTCATATACAGTGTCTTCAATAAAATGGCACCGGAGATCAAGGTATGTGCATGCGCTGACTCCGGTGCCATTTTATTGAAGTAATGTAATACAATGTCAACATAGCAGTGCACACGTGCTGGTCATATGGATAATTCACAATCACTGAGAATTCACATACGCACAGTGCTCAATAAGATGGCACTGTAGTGCGATATGCGCACGCGCTCACTCCGATGCTACGCTGTTCAGGCACTGTTTATCCCTGCTTGGGACAGGAGGACATGATATCTGGTGGCATTTTATTGAAAACACTGTGTCTGCGAATTCACATACACAGTGTATTCAATAAAATGGTGCCGTAGTGTGGTATGTACACGCACTGACTTCGGCGCCACACTGTGCAGGTGCCCCCCATCCCGGCTTAATACAGAAGGATGCGTCCAGCATTATATATAAGATATATATATACTGTATATACACATTATAAAATATTACTCTACAGTAGAAACTTTGACAGTTTTTCAAATTGAATTTATCTTCTATTACTCTAGTACATCCTTGTGTGGATAGACTGACTCAACCTTCAGGATATATATACAGTTATTGGTATGATTTGTCTTCAAATTTGTGTACTTGGACAATTGAAGTCCCATACGGCCAGATTGAGCTTTACTTCAGTTATGTGTAGTAAGTATTGCCTATGTGTTTTCTAACTTTTCCTTTCTCAACACCATCCTTTGTCTCCCTCTTACCATTCTAGACAACACAACTTTTTAGGATTCCTCATACTGTATAACCAATTATATATGTTATCATTAAATGGGATTTTTCTTTTCTTACCAAACAGTATGCAAAAAACTAATGGTAGTTGTGATTCTGTGTATGTGAAAATATACGATGGACATCCTTGGAACTCAGTTGTCCTTGGGAAGATTTGCCACCCGACAAGTCAGAAGTTTTACTCATCATCCAATATCATGACATTGGAATTTGTTAATGAGAACTTCAGAGGATATTTTGAAGCTTGGTATTATTCTGTATCATCTACAGGTAATATGTATATAAATAAACAACACATTAATGACATAGCATACTACTTGACAAAAATAATAATAAACACGTACAATAAGTACATTATAAATATGTGTCAAGATTCCATAGAGCAACCTTGCAATGATCAATCTCAATCTAGTATTCAGATAAACCCAACATTGAAAAAATACATGTCACAATTCAATACAGTAGTCACAATTTATCTATTACAGTATTGTATAAATTTTGGTATTTTCTGCAACAAGTAAACATCAAAGTTTGATTTCTTTTTCTGCTCTAATTTTACAAATCCATTACGGATCATTGAGTTACATTCATAATTGTTATTCTCACAGAGTATTGTGAATATTTTACTTATTATTTACTGTTTATTTGTTGTGTTTATTATATTGCTTTCCAAAATTAAATTTAAAAATTAATAAAGTTTTCCTTTTTTTTCCGTTTTATTTTCATGCATCTTTTATATAGAACTTCCTACCACTGGTAAGTTACGGTAAATAGATATTAAGATAAGAAAGCACATACCTGTAAAAAATTTTACATAACAATTGTCTGAAATTTTTCCTTTATTGTGCTAAATTAATTGAAGAAATTTTTTTGACAGGTTTTCTCCCTTCCTAATTTTCTAAACCACTTTTTTTTATTGTCACTCTCAGATTTCTGATTTACATTTCCTGTGTCAGAGCATTTTCGTCATAGTATATAGTGAAGGTTTTACTGTGTACTGGTTAGGTTTATTGTGATTAATATTGTACTTTTAAAGGAATAAGCTATTAAATGTTTTCTTATTTACTTCCTATTACTAAGTCTATAAGGTAGCTTTAAAGGGGTTTTCCATTTTAAAGAATAACAAAACGGTTTTATATATTTCAACATTCGTTGTTTGCCACATTGTCATCTGCACTGGTTGATATGAGCAGATCGATCTGCAGAGGAGGAAATTTGAATTTAATTTCCTGAAACAACTTGCAGTTTCACACTAATTTGAACACTTTGAGATTTGATTCACTGTTCACAAAAGAAAAAAAAAAAAACTTACTCTGCAACATTTCCAACACTGCTGAAGCATCAGAGAGGAGGTTAACGTCGTTTTGCATTGCCGCTCGGGCTTCCCCATAATGCCCTGTAAATATGACATATAGCGGATTCTCAGACCTTGTACAGTGGTGGTCAGTACATGGGCCATCACAGATCACCGGCTCCCAGTGGAGCACAGTTTTTACAGCAGAGCCATGTTCCATCTCCAGAGTCAATGGGTACCGTATTTTTCAGACTATAAGACGCACCGGACTATAAAACGCACCCAGGTTTTAGAGGTGGAATATAGGGAAAAATATATTTGAAGCAATAAATTTTGTAAAATATTTAATAACATAAATAACATACTATTATATGTGGTGTTATTATATATAAAAGTATGTTAGTATGTTGGCAGCTACGGGTAGAATATGGTGCTGCAGGACCAGTGTGGTGTCTATAAAGTTCTATGTGAAAAAGCTGGAGTGTGGGTATAAGAATGGGGGCACATGGCTTATATTTAAAGCACCACTCCAGCACTGAAAAACAACACTGGAGTGCTGCTTTAAGATCCCATGGGAGAACTATAACTCTCAGCATGTCCTGCAGGTCCTATGGCATGCTGGGAATTACAGTTCACCACAGGATGGCAGAGTGATTTTTATGTGCTTTAATTACCGTACTAACCTTTTAATTACGGTAATTCTTCCTTGTACAGGCTGTGCTCAGTGCAGTTCCTGCAGTCAGCCAGCCACGCTGTGGTGAGGTAATGCAGGATCACATGGCCGCACAGAGCCCTCAGTCTTCATGACCTCACCACAGGTCCTCCACAGAGCATTCAGCACTGCACCAGCACAGCCCGGGCTGTGCTTCCTGTCAGGTATGCGATCCCTCCTGCTGCACTCTGTTTCTGCCCCCTCCTCCACTGGACACAGATTTTCCCAGCTGCTGCAGGAATTAGGCGCTGGGGAAACTATGTGGGTCAGTCATTTGCTGCTCCCTGCTCACTGCTCAGCTGACTGGTGGGCGGGGAAGCGGCTAATGAATATTCACTTCACTTTAAGTATCGGGACCACAGTTTCCCCAGGCCGGATTTCTGCAGCGGCCACATTTTCTGCCTCCTGCATCCCAGTGCGATCCCACTCCGTCACTGCCCCCTCCCCTCATGCTACATTCTGACCATAAGACGTACCCACACTTTCCTCCCAAATTTGGAGGGAAAAAATGCGTCTTATGGTCTGAGAAATACTAAGTCTCTCTCTTCTATAGAATGTAAGCTCTAATGGTCAGTGGGGTCTTCTTTCTTGGCTTAAAAGTGTAAGCTCTTTTGGTCACTGAGCTCCTCTATCTCTCTCCAGTAGCGTATATGCTCTAATGGTTAGCAGGGTCCTCTCCCCTCTTCCCATGTTTATTTTCTGAGCAATTAAAAGCTTTCCAATATTGAGATTCACACAAATGTAATAACCACAAATCAATTTTTTGGGGAAAATTCTGAGAATTCGGCAAATTCAACTTTTAAAAGATCCACTCATCTCTGCTCACTAGCTATTTGTACTGTTATTAATCCAGGAATTTTATCACTCCATTTGTCAAGTTTCTAAAGAACAAGTGAAGATTAGGGTTTAGCGATACTTTCCGATATCCAAAAATATCGGATCGGAATGGCATCGCCGATATCACAAAAAAATCGGCGATACCCGATACTTGCGGTATCGTATCGCTCAACACTAGTGAAGATCCCTCTGAACCCAACATTCAGATAAGCCAATGAAAAAATATTTATATGTTAATGTGAAAGGATCCTGAAATAAAAACTAGGGTTCTTTGCTTTGCTGCAGGTGCGACAGTGTTAGCTTAAATACACTGTTGTAAAGATGAAATGAAATTACCTTGGGCATATTTTGTGACAATCTCTAATATTCTGTATTGTATTAATATTGCTGTATTCTTTAAACAGTAAACATCAATGTTTCATTTCTTTCTCCTCTCTGATTTCACGTGGGGAAAAAAAGTATTTAGTCAGCCAGTTCTCCTACTTAAAAAGATGAGAGAGGCCTGTAATTGACATCATATATAGACCACAACTATGTGAGACAATATGAGAAAGAAAAATCCAGAAAATCACCTTGTCTGATTTGGCAAGATTTATTTTGAAAATTATGGGGGAAAATAAGCATTTGGTCATCATTAACAATAGTTCATCCCAATATTTTGTTATACATCTTTACTGGCAATGACAGAGGTCAACCTTTTTCTGTAAGTCTTCACAAGGTTGGCACACACTTTTGGTGGTAGGTTGGCCCATTCCTCCATGCAGATGTCCTCTGGAGCAGTGATGTTTTGGGTCTGTCGCTGGGCAACATGGACTTTCAAATCCCTCCAAAGGTTTTCTATGGGGTTAAGATCTGGAGAGTGGCTAGGCCACTCCAGGACCTTCATATGCTTCTTACGAAGCCACTCCTTCATTGCACTGGTGGTGTGTTTGGGATCATTATCATGCTGAAAGACCCATCCACGTATTGGCTTAAGCAGGTGGACACGTCTGGCACTGCAGGATCTGAGTCCCTGGCGGCGTAGTGTGTTACTGATGGTAGCCTTTGTTATGGTGGTCCCAGCTCTATGCATGTCATTCACTAGGCCCCCCGTGTGGTTTTGATATTTTTTCTCACCGTTCTTATGAGATATTGCATGGAGCCCTAGATCGAGGGAGATTATCAGTGGTCTTGCATGTCTTCCATTTTCTTATTATTGCTCCCACAGTTGATTTCATCACACCAAGCTGCTTGCCTATTGCAGAGTCAGTCTTCCCAGTCTGGTGCAGGGCTACAATTTTGTTTCTGGCGTCCTTCGACAGCTCTTTGGTCTTCACCATAGTGTAGCTTGGAGTGTGACTGTTTGAGGTTGTGGACAGGTGTCTTTTATACTGATAACAAGTTCAAACAGCCATTACTACAGGCAATGAGTGGAGGACAGAGGAGCCTCTTAAAGAAGAAGTTACATGTCTGTGAGTGCCAGAAATCTTACATGTTTTTAGGTGACCAAATATTTATTTTCCACCATAATTCGCAAAACAAATCTTGCCAAATCAGACAAGGTAATTTTTTTGGATTTGTTTTCTCATTTGTCTCTCATAGTTGTGGTCTACCGACGATGTCAATTACAGGCCCCTCTCATCTTTTTAAGTGGGAGAACTTGCACAATTAGTGGCTGACTAAATATTTTTTTCCCCACTCTGTCTTATCGTCACAATATGTAGTGAAAGTTTTATTTATTATATACAAAATTTTGGGTCACATTTACTATTGTTCTTTACAGAATTTTAATTTAAAAGAAATGACGTTTTATCTTTTTCCCCTCTCTATTTTCACGTGTGTTTTATCCAGGACCTATTACCACGGGTAAGTTCTAATAAAGTATTTATGCAATATTGATGTGATAGAAAATATTAAAATCATTGTAGCCACACTAGAGAGAGGGCATTCACCCCCCTCCTTCCTCCTCTCTCGCACGGAATTGTACAGTCATGGCCAAAAGTTTTGAGAATGACACAAA
>VIAB01004169.1:100682-118936 GCA_009801035.1 Oophaga pumilio | reverse complement strand
TCCCTGTCTGGCAGCAGGCAGGGACACGGGCGCTACACATAATATCACTACAATCAAAGTGCCCTCCTTCGCTAACGAAGTAATCTCTGTGGTCAGCGAAGTAAATTTCTTCTGTTTTATTCTTTTATTTTATGTAATTTTATATGCTGTGTTGTTTTGTTCCCTTTGTAAAATCTTTTGTATATTTTTAAAAACACTGCCTCATTTTGGATTGAATACAAAATGCAATAGTTCTGTTCATTTTGTTCTGTAACCTGCACCCCGAAGCCTTTTGCTACCAGAACCAGGATCCAGTCAGTCTTTATAAAACATGACTGATGGTGGCAGCAAATAGTACTTGGGTTATCTTGGAGCTAGCCGTGACCGTACCAAGGGAATATTCACGTATTCCATGCATTGGAATTGTAGATGTATATACCATATGCTCAATGTTAGTTTCCCGATAATTGGCCTATTAGTGGAAATGGTCTGCGGCCTCCTCCGTTAATCGTTAGTCAATCGCATAATTGTCTGGACGATAGGGGCCAGCAGAGAGCTGTTCTCTCCAATGATAACAGCGGATGCGTTCAGTTACGACCCCCCCCGGCTGGGATCTTTGACAATTGCAATAACAGTTCAGTGTATTTGGTACAATATCTTTATTTTGTGATTCAATATGATAATTACAATTTACCTATGGCTAAACTTATACTTTCAATATTCAAAATTATTATAAATATTTTTTCTTTTCACTCTTTTTATATATATATACAGTACAGACCAAAAGTTTGGACACACCTTCTCATTTAAAGATCTGTATTTTCATGACTATGAAAATTGTAAATTCACACTGAAGGCATCAAAACTATGAATTAACACATGTGGAATTAAATACTTAACAAAAAAGTGTGAAACAACTGAAACAGGGCGGTCCTCATGTGAGCCAGATTCTTTGTAGCGCTTGATGGTTTTTGCAACTGCACTTGGGGACACTTTCAAAGTTTTCCCAATTTTTCGGACTGACTGACCTTCATTTCTTAAAGTAATGATGGCCACTCGTTTTTCTTTACTTAGCTGCTTTTTTCTTGCCATAAAATTCTAACAGTCTATTCAGTAAGACTATCAGCTGTGTATCCACCAGACTTCTGCACAACACAACTGATGGTTCCAACCCCATTTATAAGGCAAGAAATCACACTTATTAAACCTGACAGGGCACACCTGTGAAGTGAAAACCATTCCCGGTGACTACCTCTTGAAGCTCATCAAGAGAATGCCAAGAATGTGCAAAGCAGTCATCAAAGCAAAAGGTGTCTACTTTGAAGAACCTAAAATATAAGACATATTTTCAGTTGTTTCACACTATTTTGTTAAGTATATAATTCCACATGTGTTAATTCATAGTTTCGATGCCTTCAGTGTGAATGTACAATTTTCATAGTCAGAAAATACAGAAAAATCTTTAAATGAGAAGGTGTGTCCAAACTTTTGGTCTGTACTGTATGTATCCAGCACAACCAACCACTAGTAAGTGCTAGTAAATACTTGTAATTATTTATTTACATTTTTCTAGGGGAGAAAACAAGAAGTTGTTCAAAATGGAAATACACAGCAGTATGGATTGTGTGGGTAGAAAAGGGTCTCCTGAATTCTCTGGCTGTTATCTATGAGGGGAAACAGAAGAGAATGTGTGAATGTCAAAGCTGAGATAACCTCTCATCTGAATCATGGGCAGCAAAGTATGAAGTTGTGAGGAGAGAGGAATGGAGAAAAGAGAAGTTGAAAGCAGGGAGAGACCTCTCACTCCAGGGGAGTGATGATAAAAATACACCAGGGACCCGCATGTGTGACTAATCTCTCATGTGTCTCGATCCCTGATGGCTTTTAAAGTGTGTTTTTCTCTGAAACGTCACAGTAATCAGAGTCAAACATACCTTAATATAATTATTATTATTTATTATTATAGCACCATTTATTCCATGGCGCTTTACATGTGAAAAGGGGTATAAATAATAAAAGACAAGTGTAATAATCTGAAAAAATACAGTCACGACTGGTACAGAAGGAGAGAGGACTCTGCCTGTGAGGGCTCACAATCTACAGGGGATGGGTAAGGATACAGTAGGTGAGGGGAGAGCTGGTCGTGCAGCGGTTTGGTGGTTACTGCGAGTTGTAGGCTTGTCGGAAGAGGTAAGTCTTCAGCATGTTTCAGTGTCTAATACATACTGCCCATAGATCAGGCACCTTCTGTGCACCCTTGATATAACCAAGAGGTCTATGTACTGTTACACTGTCTACTTTAGCTTTTTGGGGACTTCCTCCTCTTCTCATTGACAGCGCTCACTTTAGACATTCACACTACTACTAGCCCGGCAGCACACATGCAATTGTTAGAGTCGATGCACACAGTGAGAAGGCATATTCTCCTCCCTGACTCCTCTCCAATCACTACACTTCTGGATACATCCATGTAGTTAGTGCCGTCTGCAGAGAGGAGCCAAGGTGAAGTAGACGCCTGCCCACTATGTGCTACTGCCTAACACTAAGTGCTCAGGCAATGTCAGTGCACATGTGTGCGCATGGAAGTTGAGTGTAGGCAGTGCTCACCCTGGGAAGAAACAGGGGACGTCCTCAACATGCAAAATTAAAAGCAATAATAGCAATGCATTGAGCTCTTGGCCAAGCCAAGTTTGTAGTGAAGCCCCCTCATTTGCATTCAAATTCAAAGTCATTTTCTCGGGCAAAAAATGATTGTTGATTGGCACATCCAAATCAGACAAAATCTTCAATTTTTATTCAACAAATATCAGACAATTAAAAAACATATGTTGGTGATAGAAAATACAATCGAACACTCTTCTAGTGCTGTATGTGCCCTTGGTCATAGAGAATGTAAAAGCAATGTAGAGACGCACCTTATAAAACAAATCTCCACTAATTATGTGAAAGCAACAAATATAATTAAGCACATGTGAACACAAGGATGCAGTATACCATCGGAAAACGTACCTTAACTACAAATAACATTAGGCCACGTTCACATGTTCAGTATTTGGTCAGTATTTTACATCAGTATTTGTAAGCCAAAACCAGGAGTGGGTGATAAATACAGAAGTGGTGACGTGTTTCTATTATACTTTTTGTTCCACTCCTGGTTTTGGCTTACAAATACTTATGTAAAATACTGGCTGAATACTGATTATGTGAACGTGGCCTTACAAATATACATGACATAACTGCAGGTATAAAAAACTCTCAATAAATGAACATAGTATCATTCCTTTGGTTCATACCTTAGTTCTGTCTAGTATCAAGTGAATTAATTCAAAATGCTTCCCTTATAAAAAAAAAAACAACTTTTACCTGCCAGATTCAATCTTGATCCAGTAATTTAGTCTTCTCAAAACCAAAGAATTTTAAACTGTCTATGTTTCCCTCATGATAACCCAAAAAGTGATTCACAACTACTGAATATGCTCTATTTTTAATATTAATAATGTATATATGTTCTGCTTGTAATCACTTGTGAGGCCACATCTAGAACATGGGAACAAGATTTGGGCTCCACATTTTAAAAAGAATATTCGGAAGTTAGAGTCAGTTCAAAGGCGGCAACTAGATTATTACACGGGATGGAGCCCTCCCTTATGATGAGAGGTTGGAAAAGTTAGGCTTGATTAGCTTAGAAAAAGACGTCTAAGAGGGGATTTCATTTACATTATTAATATGTGCGTTGGGGGTCGAGTTCCCGCTTCTGCACAAGGGGAATCTCTAACCATCCCTGCTGCAGTCTCCCATCCATCTCCGGCCGCAGTGGACTCTGCTCAGCAGAGACATCGGTCCCAGCGTCTCGCCCAGTCTAACACTGTGCAGAGGATTACTGCTGCCTCTCCAGGTGCAGCTATTGTAGCCAGTACTGGTCAGCAGCGAGCAGATGTCTTTGGGACTAAGTCCTGCGTTTCTCCATCTGAGCATGCCCAGGGCAAGATCTCCCATTGGAGATCAGGGGTCACATGCTCGGTTATAGCAGCGACTCCCATTGGTCCGCCAGGAAGGTCCTGAAACTGCCTGTGTTCTGGAACAGTTTCTGATTGGTCCTTTTCTGGAAGGTCCTGTAGCTGCTACTATAAAAGGTGCGCATGACCGCTCGGCCGTGCGCTAGTATCAATTGTGTTATGTGCTTTGCGCCAGTGTGATCATGCACGCATGTGGTTAGGGCTCAGCTGAAATAAGCCCCTAGAATACCGGCACCTCTGGTGAGGAGATTTGTATGCACGTGTTCAGGGCTTGGCTGAAATAGCCTCTAGAATACCGGCTACACCGGTGAGGAGTTGCTTGTTTGTGTTGCTGACTGCATGATCACGGACTGCTATCTGCACAGCAGTTATCTGTGTTCCCCCTGTGGTGGTAACAGGACACAGTCTCTATCTCTGCGTCTCTACCTCAGCGACTCTGTGGTGTAGCAGAGTTCGCTTATACCGCCATATAGTGCCACAGCATCTATGTTTGTGACTCTGTAAAGTAACAGAGTTTGCTTATACCGCCATCTCACGGTGGACCCCGGGCGGCGAACGCACCTATTATTTATATTTATTTGGTGCGTTCCGCCAGCCCTAACAACGTGTGTGGTCGGTACAGAGGACAGGCACATGACTTATTCCTTCCAAAGAAGAAAGGCGACTTTGGCAGCTGAATAGGAAAAGGTTATTTACAGTTACAGTTACAGTAGACAGACTGCAATGCCCGATCACAGGAGGTAGTAATAACAGACACTAACACGTCTTTTATACAGGAGCTGGATTATTTCCTCAGTACAAATAACATTGTGGGTTATAGATAATTTAGTGATAAAGAATGGATAATTGGTGGAGGAAAGGTGAACTTAATGGACCTAGGTCGTTTTTCAACATTTATAACTAGGTAACTATGCTATTTTCTTTTTTTTTCATAGTGCATCCAATGTATTTCATATCGCAAACCGTAAATTAAATGGCTAGTATCACAATTAATAAAAAAATTAATAGGATGTAGATAATTAATTGTATAAGTTTTTTCATATACTGCCACACATTAGATTTGTAGAAACCTTTAGTGAAGAGTAGTGATGAGTGAACGTGCTTGCCACTACTAGTTATTCGCCTGAGTATCACGGTACTCGGTGTACTCGGCGAGCACCGAGCATTTCCGGCATTACTCGGCGGAAACTCGGCTCTCCACCCAGCTTTTTTGGCGGACTTTACAGACCCAATCACGATGCAGGGATTGTCTGCCAGGCAATAAAACGCCGCAGCCATCTTTGTTGTGGTCGTTCAGTGATTGGTTGGCCGCACAGCATCATCAGGGGTATAAGAGACCGGATGCCGCCCTGCTTGACGCATTCAGCTCCGGATTGAGATAGTGTAGGGAGAGCTGCTGCCGAGATAGGGTCAGATTTGGGGATTTCTTAGTCAGTGTGTGGTCTACCATCCTAAACTATCCTAAACTACTCAAATATAGGTTCCAGTGTTAGGTAGGCAGGGTAGTGTAAGTCGCTCTATACACATCAGTGCAAGGCCTGCAGGCACTGTATGTGTGTATATAGATCATTGCATATATCAAGAGGGTCCATTCCCTTCCTGTGTTCTGGTGCTGCTGCTGCTACCTGTATGATATATTGGCTGTATATAGCTAACCTCAGGTGTAACTGGAATACAGGCCACACATTTTTTCATTTTTTGGTGTGGTATCTCCGTGCCAACTCATATTTGTGCATGCTCAAAGTTTGCCCAGTTTACGGCGGTTTCCTTTTTTTGTCTTGTGTGTCACTGTACTTATATACAGCAGCATTTACCCCCCCCCAAAAAAAGAAAGAAAACACATTTGTCGTATTGTTGTCGCCGTGCCAGCTGATATCTGTGCATGCTCAAAGTTTGGCCAGTGTAGGCCGGGTTTTCCTTTTTTTTTGTCCTGAGTGTCACAGTACTGATATACAGCACTGGTTAGCCCAAAAATAAAAAAAAACAGGCCACACATTTGTCATACTGGTATCTCCACGGCAGCTCATATCTGTGTGTGCTCAAAGTTTGGCCAGTTTACGGCAGTTTTCTTTTTTTTGTCTCGGGTGTCACTGTACTTACATACAGCAGTATTTAGCAAAAAAATTTAAAAATACAGGCCACATATTTGTCATACTGGTATCTCCGTGGCAGCTCATATTTGTGTCTGCTCAAAGTTTGGCCAGTTTACGGCAGTTTTCTTTTTTTGTCCTGGGTGTCACTGTACACAGCACTAGTTAGCCCAAAAATAAAAAAAAAACAGGGCACACATTTGTCGTAGTGGTGTCTCCGTGGCAGCTCATATTTGTGTGTGCTCAAAGTTTGGGCATTTTATGGCAGTTTTCTTTTTTTGTCCTGGGTGTCACTGTACTTATATACAGCAGTATTTTGCAAAAAAAAAAAATACAGGCCTCACATTTGTCATACTGGTATTTCTGTGGCAGCTCATATCTGTGTGTGCGCAAAGTTTGGGCAGTTTACGGCAGTTTTCTTTTTTTTCTCCTGGGTGTCACTGTACTTGTATACAGAAGTATTTCGCAAAAAAATAAAAAAAATACAGGCCACACATTTGTCGTAGTGGTATCGCCTTGCCAGCTCATATCTGTGCGTGCTGAAAGTTTGGCCAGTTTAGGCCGGTTTTCCTTTTTCTTGTCCTGGGTGTCACAGTACTGATATACATCACTAGTTAGCCCAAAAAAAAAAAAAAAACAGGGCATACATTTGTCGTAGTGGTATCGCCGTGCCAGCTCATATCTGTGTGTGATCAAAGCTTGGCCAGTTTGCGGTGGTTTTTTTTTGTGTCCTGGGTGAAACTGTACTTTTGTACAGCACTATTTAGCCCCCAAAAAAAACAAAAAACAAATTTGTCGTAGTGATATCTCCATGCCAGCTCATATCTGTGTGTGCACAAAGTTTTGCCAGTTTAGGCCAAAACATTGCATTTCTTTGCAGCCTGTTAACTTAATTTTTAAATGTGATAAGGCCAAAAGCATTTTTACCTAAAGTACAGATAGGAAAAAATGTGGTTTTCAAGCACACGTATCACATACAAGTTGACTCCCAAATCACCCTTTTGTAGTGAACGTGTATAATATTCTATTCCATTTACAATGGGCAAGGTGTGTGGCAAGTGACGGGGAAGTGGACGTGATGGTGATGGTGCAGGCCGAGGCCGTTGGCAAGCTGAAATTGGCCCATCGAAAACAGCCACATCTTCTCGCTGGACCTTAGTGTCCAAAGTCATAGGGGACCATGGCAAGACAGCACTATTGAAGCTTGAGCAGTGTGAAAAGGTTGTTGGTTGGATAGCAGATAATACTTCCAGTTACTTTTCCACCACCACCAGCACCCTGTCTTCAACACAGTCAAGACACAGTAGCCGTGAATCTGGACTGCATATTCCTTACCCTGATCCTCCTTCCTCCCACCATGCTGAGTGCCCTAAGGCAACTGATCCCACACTCGGACACTACGAAGAGCTGTTCAGTTTTCCATTTAGAGATTCGTGCCTCTCTCTCGCTCCACTAGAAGCGGGGCAAGATGATATTCCATGTAGGGATGCACAAATCTTTGAGCAGCCACGGTCACAAGAGGTGGACGATGATGAGACAAAATTGCCGGAAAGTCAGGAGAAGGACCAGGGTGGGGAAGTGGAAGATAAGGTGGTGAACGATGTAGTTACAGACCCAACCTGGCAGGAGGACATACAGAGTGAGGACAGCAGCACACAGGGGGAGGTAGGCACCACTTCAGGCAGGAAGAAGCAGTGTGGTGGCTGCAGACAGAAGGCGTGCAACCATTACCTGTAAAACCAACCTGACGGAAGTTGCCAGTCCAACTGTTAGGTCTTCCCAAGTCAGGTTATTTTTTAAAGACTCTGCCGATAACCCCAAACAGGTCATTTGCAACACCTGTCATGCCAGCATCAGCAGGGTAGCAAAACTACCAGCCTCTCCACCACCAGCATGATCAGGCACATGGCAGCAAAGCACCCGACTTTATGGGCCCAACCCCATGCTCCAGTAACAGTGCCTGCAGGTGACACCATTACTTCTTTCACTGTTCTGTGTGCAAGCCAATCCCCTGTCCACTGTGCATGCGAATATGCCTCGTGCCCTGCACCTGCGGTTGCCCACAGACAAAGAGCACCATCATCAAGCACGTCCACGTCCTTGTCCCAGCGCAGCCTTCAGTTGTCCATAACCCAGTCATTGGAACGTAAGTGGAAATATGCAGCCAACGCCCCATAGGCCACAGTACTCAATTCTCATATTTCTTGTCTGCTTGCGGTCAAAATGTTGCCTTTTAGGCTTGTGGAGACGGAAGCTTTCCGCAACCTGATGGCGGCGGCCGTCTCAAGGTTCTGTGTCCCCAGCCGCCACTATTTCTTCCACTGTGCCGTCCTGGCATTACACAAGCTCGTGCCCCACAACAGTACCGGTGCCCTCAACAATGCAGTTACTGGGAAAGTACACTTAACCATGGACACGTGGACAAGTGCTTGTGGCCAGGGACGTTACATCTCACTGATGGCACACTGGGTTAACATAGTGGAAGCCGGGACCCAGTCAGACCTTGGGATGGTATACGTCCTCCCGACGCCAAGGATTGTGGGCCCTACGTCAATCAACATTGCCCCCACTGTGTACTGCTCCTGCACCTCCTCAACCTCCATGTCAGAAATAAGCACATCAGTCACAAGCTGGAAGCACTGCAGCACCTCCAAAGCAAAGTGGCAACAGGCTGGGCTGAAGCTAGTTTGCTTAGGTGACAAACCGCATAATGCTGAAGAGTTGTTGACAGCTCTGAAAGAGCAGGCAGATGTGTGGCTGATACCGCTAAATCTCCAGCCAGGCATGGTTGTGTGTGACAATGGCAGGAACCTGGTGGCGGCTTTGAGGTGAGGCGAACTGACACACATACCATACCTGGCTCATGTGCTGAACATCCTTGTTCAAAGTTTTCTAATAAGATATCCTGTGCTGCCGGATCTGCTGGTTAAAGTGCGCCGCCTGTGTGCACATTTTAGAAAGTCAGCTACAGCTTCAGCCGCCCTTGCCATGCTTCAGCAGTGATTGCAGATTCCTGCTCACCGACTGGTGTGTGATGTTCCCACTCGTTAGAACTCTACACTGCATAAGTTAGAAAGGATTTGTGAGCAGAAGCGGGCAGTTGTTGAACACCAGCATCAACAAGGCCGTCGTTTGTCAGGTTTGACTCCACACATAAGACCTCAGGAGTGGACATGGATGTCAGACATATGTAGCATCCTCCAAAACTTTGAGGAGTCCACCAAGATGGTGAGCGGCAATGACGCCATAATTAGCATCACCATCCCGCTCATCTGTATTCTGAAAAGCTCTCTGCTCACAATGAAAGAGGAGGCATTGCAGGCGGAGCATGAGGACATGGATCAAGGAACTACACAGGGTTATTACATACAGCCCAGCCTCGTGTCATCCCAACATGGATTAGTTGACAATGAGGAAGAGGAGGAGGAGGAAGAACAGGAGAAACTTTCAGGCACTATAGACGGGACTACAACCACAACTGTCATACCGTCTGTTCAGCATGAATGGCCTGAGGACAAGGAAGAGGAGGAGGAGGACACCTTGGTCAGTCGTCCTGTTGGTGAGGACACGGAAGTCTTGCCTCTTACCAGTCTGGCACCCATGGCTGACTTTGCGTTGTGCTGCCTTTCCCGTGACCCTCGTAGTGTCAAAATATTGAGTACCAGTCATTACTGGCTAGTGACACTATTGTACAGGGATAACTTTCAATCTCTTGTTCCAGAGGCAGACAGGTGTAACAAAATGGTGTAGTACCATAAGGCCATTGTTGCAGAATTATTAAAAAAATTCCCATCTCAAAACGCTGGCGGCAGAGATAACAGTTCTTTGGCCAACCAAGCAGGACAGGTGAGACAGAGACAAGTCCACTCCAGCAGAGGCAGGGAAACACTGGCAAAGTTCTGGGACAGTTTTCTAAGACCCTCTCATCGCCCATGCACTGAGGCGCGTGGTAATCTCCCAAGGAATGCAATGTTCTCTAAGATGCTGAGGGAGTACCTTGCTGACCGTACCAGCGTACTCCATGATTCCTCTGTGCTTTTTAATTATTAGGTATCCAAGCTGGACACTTGGCATGAGCTGACTCTCTATGCCTTGGAGGTCCTGGCCTGCCCTGCTGCTAGCATTTTGTCTGAGCGGGTTTTTATTTCTGCTGGTGGCATTATCACAGATAAGCGCATTCGCCTTTCTACGGAAAATGCAAAAATCCTGACTCTTATAAAAATGAACAAGGGATGGATTCGCCTTACTTCTCAACACCACTCAAATGATGACAGTGAAGCGTTAGCTCCAATGTAGTGTTTTTTTGGGAGGTGTATTCCCATGTACCTTTTCACAACCAAACATGGATATACGCTTCCTGATTTTGGCTATTTGGTGTCCTCCTCCTCCTTCTCCTCATTCTCACCGTCCAACACCACTTCAACACCAGGGTGAACGTATTTAGTCATGCTCCGGGCCACTCTATGTTTTGGCAAGGGTGTTATGATGCCTGTCACCAAAATACAAAAAATATGTACACCCCCAATGGGAAATGTTTGCCAGCCCATACACTAAGTGTAAGGGCATTCCAAGTCTAGGAGACACGCTACTAGAAATTGGGCCTATTTTTTAATCAGGCCTTCCTCCACGTCTGATCATCCACAGCCACTAGATCAAAAGGGTTTACGTGTTCCGTGCAGCTACAGCCAGTGTCGCATTATTAACAAGGGTGGGTGGTTAGGCTGTGCATAAAAGACTTGTTCTGAAAAAGGTTGAGGTGTACTCCACAAGGGAAATGTTTGCATGCCCATGCACTATGTGTATGGGCATTCGAAGTCTAGGAGACCCGTTCCTTTAAATTGGGCCTAGATTTAATCAGTTCTTGCTCCACGTCTGATCATCCACCGCCACAAGATCAAAAAGGTTTACGTGTTTCATGCGGCTACAGCCAGTGTCGCAGTATTAACAAGGGTGGGTGGTTAGGCTGTGCGTAAAAGACTTGTTCTGAAAAAGGTTGAGGTGTACCCCACAGGGGAAATGTTTGCCAGCCCATACACTAAGTGTATGGGCATTCCAAGTCTAGGAGACACGCTACTAGACATTGGGCCTATTTTTTAATCAGGCCTTCCTCCACGTCTGATCATCCACCGCCACAAGATCAAAAGGGTTTATGTGTTCCATGCAGCTACAGCCAGTGTCGCATTATTAACAAGGGTGGGTGGTTAGGCTGTGCGTAAAAGACTTGTTCTGAAAAAGGTTGAGGTGTACCCCACAAGGGAAATGTTTGCCTGCCCATGCACTATGTGTATGGGCAGTCGAAGTCTATGAGACCCGCTCCTTTAAATTGGGCCTATTTTTTAATCAGCCTTGCTCCATGTCTGATCATCCACGACCACAAGATCAAAAAGGTTTACGTGTTTCATGCGGCTACAGCCAGTGTTGCAGTATTAACAAGGGTGGGTGGTTAGGCTCTGCGTAAAAGACTTGTTCTGAAAAAGGTTGAGGTGTACCCCACAGGGGAAATGTTTGCCAGCCCATACACTGTGTATGGGCATTCCAAGTCTATGAGACACGCTACTAGAAATTGGGCCTATTTTTTAATCAGGTCTTCCTCCACGGCTCATCATCCACCACCACTACATCACCAGGGTTAACGTGTTCCATGCTGCTACAGCCAGTGTCAAATTCCTAACAAGTGTGGGTGGTTATGCTGGGCGTAAAATACTTGTTATGGAAAAGGTTGAGGTGTACCCCACATGGGAAAATGTTTGCCAGCCAATACACTTAGTGTATGCGCATTCCAAGTCTAGGAGACCCGCTCCTTTTTAATGGGACATTTTTTTTAAGAGACCCTCCTCCATGTTTCTTCCAAGGGGAGATTGGGGTTATTGCGGTGCATATAACTTGGTAGCAGGGCAGACCTTGCTGTCAATGCATAAGAAAACAGAATAGGAGTACAAAATGAATAATGTGAATTGGATTTTCCTGTGCCCATCCAGTACCTGGGTTCAAAGGCATATTGGGGTGCATATGACTTGGTAGCAGGGCAGGTCTTGCAGTCAATGCATAAGAAAACAGAATGGGAGTACAAAATGAATAATGTGAAGTAGATTTTCCTGGGCACATCCAGTACCTGGGTTCAAAGGCATATTGGGATGCATATGACTTGGTATCAGGGCAGGCCTTGCATTTAATGCAACATTTTTTATAGAAGCCATTGTGGACATCTCGTGAAAGGGGTATTGAGGCGCGTCGTAATTCTTGGCAGCCCATCCACTCACTGCATAGGCTATAACAGTTTAGGAGACCCACTGTTTAATAATGGCCCTTTAAGCAGATTAATGCTGCCTGATGCCCCTTTGTGATGTGACTTTAAGAGTCCCTCCTTCATAAATGAAACAAGATATGTCTACTTATGTGTCACACACCACATGGCCAGCTAGGGTTGGTAAATGTTACAATGACATTTCCCAGTGAATGCATTTGTTTTGGTTGAAAGCAATGTTAAAGTTGAAAAACGCTTCAAAAACGCTGCGTCTGAACATAGACCAAGTTGTGGAGGAACATTTTGGTCTAGGGTTATTTATTTTGCCTTATATACAAGTCATTTACCTGGAAAGGATGTACCTTAACATATTTCCCAGCAAAATCCGTTTTGGTTTCGTTTTGGTGTGTTTTCTGGTGCACTGGTAAAAATGGCATGAAACTCTGACAGCATTGTTTAAAGTTGTGAACTAGGAGTCAGGAATGCTTCCTGGGGTGATCCCCATGATGTCCCCGTGTCATTTGAGCAGTGTTTCCATCATTTTCAGATGTATTTAGACCTTAAATGGACCCCCGGGGTATCGCGGTAAAAATGCTCGGGTCTCCCATAGACTTAAATTGGGCTCATTTTTCTGTCCGAGTACCCGAGCATTCCAATTTGCTTGACCCGAGCAACGAGCACCCGAGCATTTTAGTGCTCGCCCATCACTAGTGGAGAGTAATGTGGAATTATTGATTGTTTTTTTTACATATATTTTTTTTCAGATCAGGGAATCCATCATGGGATTGTGGTTCTCCCCCTCTTTAGCTATTACATTTGTTGCTTGGTGGGAGGAATGTTTCATTTTCAGTGATGTCTTAGATTCACATGTACTGTTCTTGAGGTTCATACTGAATTCCTGTACATTGCTTTGACTGCTAATCCTATATTCAGAAAAGTAGAATTCTTTGTTTTCAGAAAACTTGTCAGTTGAAATTCAAATCTACCGGCTGACAGTTGCCATCCCATACATGTGTTAGCCTCCTTATATTGTGAGTTTATCAAAGCAAAATGCATTAACGCACATGGAAAAACTTTTATTAAAGAATGTACCATCATCAACTCCTTCATGACATATGATGTATATTTACATTATTTGTCGTGTTCCGGTCTTGAGCCCGCATCTTTCCCTGCACAAGACTGCTGATTTAATCAGCTGTCATGTGCCTTTAACAGTAGGGAACAGTTAGGAGTAGGGATTTTACTATTATCAGTCAGTCCCCTGATAATGTCTCCTTTTCTGCAGTGCTTCTAGCCGGGAGCAGGCTGCACCCCCACCATGCCGCCTCACTTTGGAATGCAGACTGAGAGATATTTTCAGGGGGCTGGTGTAGCAAGAGCTGCTTTTTCACTGCACTGCTCACCCCACTGTATGGGACATTACAACAGTGTGCAGCTCCATAATGTTATCAGCCAGTCTCCTGATAATAGCTGTTTCTCTGTAGAGCACAGGGTTTATGGCCATGGTCTCTTTTCTCAGGCTGGCAGTTATTCACAGGGGGAGATGAATACTGGCATGGTCCCAGTTGGGAGGGGGGAGTAGTGAGAAGCAGCAACTGTCACACGGAATTGGAAGTGGTAGGCCGGCGTCACACTACTGTAGAATACGGGTGATTGCTCTGCTAGAAAACATTGCATAGCACTGGGCCCAGTGTTAATCTACGGCGCAGTTCACATCACCATTTATTTTCTCGGGCGTACTCAGCGTGCATGAAAAATCGCAGCATGCTGCGATTGTCACCGAGACTCGACCGAGACTCGCTAATTCAAGCCTATGGGTGCAAGAAAAAAATCGCACAACACTTGGACCATGTGAGTTGTGGAGAAACGGGGGGTCGGTGGGTGCCCGAGTCTGCTAGCCAAAACATCATGGACCAGGGATCGTCCTAACACCCGCTCTCCTGTTAAACGTGGGCATAACACTACACAGACAACACAGGGTTAGGGTAAAACAGTGTGGCAATACTTTATTGAACCACAACACCCAATAGAAAACCGAACAATCCCAGCAGTTACCCACAACATGATGCACATTACAGGGCCTAACCCTTCCGCTGACTCGCCTCAATAATGGTAGATGTTACGTCAGAGCTCCCAGGGCCAATATTCCATCTGTGATATACACATAGAGAAGAGCTATTGACAAGTGTAGGGAGATGTCCGAGAACAGTACATAGAGTCCTTAGAAGGTCCAAAGCCAGTTGACACAACTTCAGAGCTACCAGGGTCACTATCCCACCTGTGATATACACACAGAGAAGAGATAACAACAAGCGTAGAAAGATGACAGTCCACACTGTCCATGCAAGGTCCAAAGCCAGTTGACACAAGAGTCACCACCTGGCTTATCTGACCATCTCCATGGAACCAGGCTACCAGCGGGTCCCAAAACCTGGCTTTCTCCAAACATATCCATGGTTCAGAGATGGTCACTGGATCAAATCTGTGTCCTTCCAACCGGAGCCGAAAACTCCTAAACTCCTAGGTTGTTTCCCTTAGAATCATAGATCCTTGTCCCTCGTGATGGTGCCATGATGATTTGGCTACAGTCCTTTCTGTCGTCCGTTGAGTGTCGTGCAGAATGTCTGACTGGTAGCTGTCTGTGTGATGAGATGAGATCAGATCTGCTCTCTCTGTCTCTTGAGTAGTTTTATACCTGAGGCATGTAAGCTATTTTTAGATGTACCCAGTGTACTTCAGACCACCCCCACATTCTTTTCCCTCTTTACTTTAGAAGTCAACAAACTAGTTTCATAATACAATGCACAATTAGCATATCAGTACACATCAATAAACAAAGATAAACACACACTATGTACAAGTCGCTGTTACAGACTAACGGTACCGTTACACTCAGCGACACAACAGCGATCCCGACAACGATATGACCTGGCAGGGATCGTTGCTGCATCACTATGTTGTCGCTGGTGAGATGCCAAATAGTCAGATATTCCCAACGATGCAGCAACGATACGGCGACCCACAGCGACCTGTGTAACGATGTGTCACCTATGTGTCTCAGTTCTCAGAGGTCGTTGGTAAGGTGTCAAACACATCGATGCATGCTACCCAGCGGGACCTCAACGATCAAAAAAAGGTCCAGGCCATTCTGACATGACCAGCGATCTCACAGCAGGGGTCTAGTCGCTGCTATGTGTCACACTAAGCGAGATCGTTGCTAAGATCGCTTGTGACTGGGGCTTTACACAGTATGCTAAATCGTATGCATGTCTGTCTTCTTGACCCACCAGACAAAAACACTTAAATCCACAAGCCAATGTACAATAAAAAGTCATTTCTTATGGGTGTTACAAAAACATGGTTGTCTGGGAAATTAAGATACAATCTGGTTTCTTCTCATGAGTGCTGTACGATTTTTATGCACCGGTGTCCTTTGAAAAGTCGGTAATTCATGTGCCACGTACAGCAAAATCTCACTGAAAGGTTAGATTAAAATAGATAGAATAGATATATACAGATAGAATACATTGATATATAGATGTCAGTGGCACACACATATATACAACTCTGGCAAAAATTAAGAGACCACTGCAAAATTTTCAGTTTGTCTGATTTTTCTTTTTATAGGTATACTCTTGAGTAAAATGTAAATTGCTCTTTTATTCTATAAAATACAGAAAACGTCTCTGAATTTCCAAACAATAAATTTTGCATTTAGTTTCAGAAAATGAGAAATGGTCAAAATAACAAAAAAATGCAGTGCTTTCAGACCTCAAATAATGCTAAGAAAACAAGTTCATAATCATTTAGAAACAACAATACTAATGTTTTAACTCAGGAAGAGTTCAGAAATTAATATTTTGTGGAAAAACCATGATTTTTAATCACAGCTTTCATGCGTCTTGGCATGCTTTCCACCAGTCTTTCACACTGCTTTTGGGTGACTTTATGCCATTCCTGGTTCAAAAATTTAAGCAGTTCTTCTTTGTTTGATGGCTTGTGACTATCCATCTTCCTCTTGATTACATCCCACAGGTTTTCAATAGGGTTCAGGTCTGGACTTTGGGCTGACCATGACAGGGATTTGATGTGGTGGTCCTTCATCCGCACATTGATTGACCTATCTGTGTGGCATGGCGCATTGTCCTGCTGGAAAAACCGGTCCTCAGAGTTGGGGAACATTACCTGAGCAGAAGAAATCAACTGTTTTTCCAGGATAACCTTATATGCGGCTTGATTCATACGTCCTTCGCAAAGTTTAACCTGCCCAGTTCCAGCCTTGCTGAATCATCCCCAGATCATCACCGATCCTCCACCAAATTTCACAGTGGGTGCAAGGCACTGTGGCTTGTACGCCTCTCCAGATCTCCATCTAACCATTAGACGACCAGGTGTTGGGCAAAGCTGAAAATTAGACTCATCAGAGAAGATTACCTTACTCCAGTCCTCTATGGACCAATCCTTATGGTCTTTGTCAAACTTCAGCCTGGCTCTCCTTTGCTTCTCATTGATGAAAGGCTTTTTTCTAGCTTTACATGATTTGAACCCTGCCTCTAGGAGCCTATTACAAACTGTTCTTGCTGTGCACTTCAACCCAACTGCCATTTGCCATTCCTTTTGTAAGTCACTTGATGTCATCCTGCGGTTGCTGAGTGACATTCGAATAAGATGACGGTCATCCTGGTCAGTGGAGAGTCATTTTTGCCATCTGCCGGTCTGTAGCTTTGTTGTCACCAATGTCTGCTGCTTGAACTTGTTGTAATGGACTGTCGTCTTAGAAATTTTAAGGATGGAGGCAATATGATGCTCACTGTATCCCTCTGCTAGTAAAGACAAAATTGAGTCCTACTTTTCCTCACTCCAGACTTTTCTTTTCAACTCCTTTGGCATGATTAAAAATTATTTTTTCATTCCTATTACTTGTGGGATATTACTAGCACTTGTTTTGCCATCCAGCTTGTCCTATTCCAAGAGGATTGTGAATACCACAGCAGTGTTTTTTATACTTTCCTTTGTTAAATAAGATTTGGTTCAGGTGATCACCTAATCAGAAGCACATTAAGTAGAATGAGGTGTACTCTGGTTGGAATTCAACTGACACTGGAATGGAATGGCTGTCAAACATGTAACATGTAGAGAAGCAGATTTTTATAAAACTGCAGTGGTCTCTTAATTTTTGCCAGAGCTGTATGTATATATATATTACATAGGCACTTTTTGGGCGCTTTTCCAAAATTGTAGGTTAACAACTTTGTTTCAAGCATGTGATACTTGTTCAAACTCAGTGTTACAAGTCCATTTCCAGAGCTCTTGAAGTTTCTTTGTCCATGTTGTGCAACATAATTAATAAGTTTTCAACCTATAGTACTGTAGCTAATATCCCTGCACGTGCACGCAGAGAAAAATTAATGACAGGTTGCAATACAGGGTAGTTCGGATGGTGGATAAGGAGCCACAATCAAGTTCCAAAGAATTTCAAGATGTACTGCAGGCTCAGGTTGCATCAGTGTCTGCATGATTTATCCGTCGACATTTCAATTAAATGAATCACTACGGCAGGAGGACCCCACTGCTGACACAGAGACATAAAAAAGACTGCAGTTTGCTAAAGGGTACGCAAGTAAGCCAAAACCCTTCTGGGAAAGCATCCTGTGGACAGATGAGACCAAGATAGAGGTTTTTCATAAAGCAGATCATCTACTGTTTATCGAAAATGGAATGAGGCCTACAAAGTAAAGAACACAGTGCCTACAGTCAAATATGGTGGAGGGTCAAAAATGTTTTGGAATTGTTCTGCTGCCTCTGGTACTGGGTACCTTCACTATTTGCAAGGCATCTTGAAATCTGAAGATTTTGGGATGCAATGTAGTGCTCAGAGTTAGAAAGCTGGGTTTGTGTTGTGAATTGGTTTGGGATGAGTTCTGA
>VIAB01004169.1:72672-86269 GCA_009801035.1 Oophaga pumilio | reverse complement strand
TAAAAATATATATTTTTTCTTTTGGCATGCTTTAATAGTCTCCATGTTAGACTAGAAGCTGCCATAACTCGATCAGCTCTGCTACATACAGGTGATGATAAGATCGCTTGTAAGTAGCAGAAATGCTCACTTGCTATGAGTGTCGACCACCATGCGGTGCTCATAGCAATCTGGCAGTGACAACCATAGAGGTTTGCTGGAGACCTCTGGTTGTCATGGCAACCCATCGGCGACCCGCAGTCATGTGACACGGGCACCGATGTGTGGGATTTCCAGAGCACTTGCCGGAAGCCCAGAGTTTGCCCAGAAGTCCAGAGTTTGACAGCAGCATTTAACTAGTTAACAGCTGCGGTGGATCGTGATTCCACTCGCGGCAGTTAGAGGCACATGTCTGCTGTTCAAAACAGCTGACATGTGCTGGAAAAGATGTGGGCTCAGTGCCGGAGCCCACATCTAAGAGATGGAGTCCGACATCGGCGTACTATTACGCCCGATGTCAGAAAGGGGTTAATTTCTATTGGAATTAAAAAATCATCCCCTTATTGATATGAGAAACAGAGAAGTGATCGCTATGCACAACACAATCAAATACCACAAACAAGAGAAAAATACCACCACACTATGACCAGACCTTATATTACCTCCACATAGTGACAGAATAATACCACATAAAATGACAAATACTGCCACACCATGACCAGATCACATATTAGCAGCACATAGTGATTCAATGTATGCAGCCCCATCCTGGGCCTCTATGTATCTCCCCCATCCTGGACCTCCATGTATCCCCACTATCCTGGGATTCTATGTTTCCCCCCATCCTGGGTCTCTATGTATCCCCACTATCCTGGGATTCTATGTTTCCCCCATCCATGGCATCTATGTTTCTCACCCCATCCTGGGCCCAATAATTTCCCTGTCCTAGTTCTCTATGCATTTCCCCCATCCAGGGTCTCTTAGTATACCCCCAATCCTGGGCTCCTATGTTTTTCCCCCGCAATTCTGGGCCCCTAGGATGCTCCATCCTAGGTCCCTAGGTCCACTACCCTGCCCATTCGCAGAGGAAAATAAAAATTCTTCCTACCTTCACATGCTCACCAGGCATCCTCTTACGGCTTCTTGTTCGGTGTGGTCATTAACATGGCCGTCGACCCATCAGAGGCCATGCACTGACGTTGGTGCATGGCACATAGCTGTGACAATTAAAGGCCACCAGATGGCGTCAATTTACCATCACTGCTATGCATAGCGCACTGACATCAGCACCTGGCGCACAGCAGTGACATTCAATGACAGTGACGCTCACGGTCTTTGATTGGCTGGCGGCCATTAAACATCACTACCATGTGCCGCATGATGATGTCAGTGAATGGTGCATAGCAGTGATGTTCCTGGTGGCCATCTTGACATTAGCTGTTTGCACTGAACGCTGAAACAAGTGGCCGCTGATAGGCTTGTGGTCGTGAACAACCACGGTTACAGTCGGGCCCCTTCTATAGCCGGCACAGGAAACCACCTAGGGCTCACTAGAATATTGTCCGGTGTCCCAGTACTACACTGAACATGTATAAGCCATAACTCGTGATAAAAACAACTATGATATAAATAGAACAGCAGCATTCTAAAATAAGACTATACTTTACCATAACTTCCCAGTTACTACATCCTAAAAGGTTATGCAAGTAAATTTCAAATACAAATATTTACATATATGTCATTAGACGATAAGACGGTGTACAAATAGCAGAAAAATCACTAATGCAAACTGGTTGGGGTACAAAGCATAAAATAATTTGTTCATTTTAGTTATACTGTAAGTGATATTCCAAGAATAGGTTCATGTGCGTAAAATAGGTCTCACACATTTCACCAGTATACACCAGCTTCCTCAAACGAGGGCTAAGGCAATGTGTAACCTGGACCTGAAGGTGTTAGTGAAAAGAGACTGGACTTGCCAGGATGGGGCATGGATATTATGCAGAGGAAGGCTGTGGGCAGAAGAGAGGAAGAATATCATGAAGTATGGAGGGGCTCAGACCAGCTGTGCCATGTAAATGAAATGTGCCACCACATGTAACATGTAAACATTAAACCTATAGCTCTGTTCTATATAGAAAACGTAACCCCTAAGCTTTGTAGCTGCTACCAAATGTATATAGGTTTCATCAAATTCCACAGTAAAGTAAAGTTTTTATACAGGAGACTGACCTTTTCCTTGTCACAATTGTGGGCTCTGGTTTCCTGTACCATTTTAAAGTATGCAGCCATAGTGGGGCACATCCACAGAGATTAACAACACAATACACCATCAGGAACCCATTTACTGGTCTCTTGAGTTACACTAAAACATCTCGGCACCTGTCACCTTTACCAATAGGCTCTATAAATACGATTGAAATTACAACACCATGAAGGAAACGTTCTTGATTTATTAAAATAACAGAATGGATAAACATGTTAATGATATGCAAATTATGTAAAAATTAATATTATTATTATATCGCCATTTTTTCATGGTGCTTTTAGATGTCAAAAGGGGTAGACATAAAAAAAACAATTTGCAATAAGAGAAGTCCACACGTTACAGATTGCCTACTTTTATGGAGCTGCACTTCTTATTAGAATATATTGATCACAGGTATTTGCTGTGGATGTCTAAAATTGACTTATAGCAACAAAGAATAGAAGTGACAAAATAAAAATAGTTAAAACATAACTGTATTTTATTTTACATAAAATATTTAAAAAATAGTCATTTTTAAAATTCAGGAATAGGTACTGGAATTAGAAGGAAAGAAGACTCACACAAATATATAGATAGCAGCAAGATATAACTTGGTTGTATTATTATCAACAAATGAGAATTATAAAACAGTCGTTCTATATGCACGGATGTCATTATTAAAGTTAGCCACAAGGTGGCGATATATCTCAAAAATGCAAAGTGCTTGTGCATTTATGAACCATATAATGGAAACAAATGTGGAACACAACAGCACCTAATATTTGAGTTTATGTCATAAATGCTTCCTTGTCAAAGGCAACAATATTTTGGCACCTTAATGTATATAAATAACTTATTATGCCTATGTATACCCGCAGGTAAAATAAATGAAGCCTTAATGAAAGAAAGCCTTAATGAAAAGATATGATGGTGAATGGTTAATATTTGTCTAGATCAGACGCTATGTTAAGAGATAATGGTGCTTCTCCATCAAGCACCGACGCGCGTTTCGCCCTGATTCTTCGGGCGGCATGCCAAGAATGTCGTACACATTTTATAAGGGCAAGGCATTTGGAGTGCTTTGGATTTGCAACTTCAATAGTCCTGGCTAAAATCTGGCAAAGCTTGCAAATTTCAATTTGCTCATCTCTAGTATGTACGCATTTAATAAAATGCAATAACAAACATAAAAACTCCCATTGCAATATGCTCAGAATGTACAACAGAAGTTTTATGAATAATTTACTATACGTTATCATGGTTAATATTGTGTTTTACACATTTTGAAATAATACAGATTTCCCTTTTCTTTTCTCTTGATTTTCATATATCTACAGCAGCATCTACGACTATGGGTAAGTATAATACAGAAAGTTCCACCTGAAATATCTTCTTACCATACAGAGATGCAATTATACAACATATACAGTACAAAATCCCAAAAATAGAGATGCCTAACAGGAATAAATGTAAAATAGAAAACAAAATTTTATTGTAGTTAAATGTAAAATTAGAAAGAGAATTAAAGTCCATTAATATAACAGACAAAAAATGCACTTGGGTGACTGATAAAACTGATGTCAAATACCGTAGTTATATTGCAAATAAATAGGTAGGCAAAGATATAATGAAAACCAACAAAGGAAGTTCCAAAGAAAAAGGGTCAGGGCATCAAATATTATAAAATATAAAAAAAACTTTATTGGACTCAAATAGCAGGTATACGATGGCTGGAAACAGACAGGAGCACACACAGTTAAATAAAGACGTGATAGTCATAATAAAAAACATTTATACCAGTTGCAAAATAAAGAAATATATTCAATAATATGCATTAAATAAAAGATTGTAATGTGATGTAATATTGTCTTAATCAATATGTAACTGTTCTGACAAGACTAAGGTGTTGTTAAATAGACAAAGAAATATATATATAATCAATCTATAAATGCTAGTCAAGAACATGTACCAAATCAATTTATAGTGGGGAAGTTGCAAATGAACACTGTGACTACCATGGGAAATAAAAATCTAGCAAAAACCCATTCGCTCGAGTACAGTCATAAACACCTACAGCTATAATCAATCAGTGTGGGCATATCATTATGCTATATTATATAGAAGGTGTAAAGATGCTTGGAGGAATGGATATTTTTGTCTCATTAAAATCCCTGTCTCCTCCTTCGAAAATATAAGTAATCAAGAAGAAGTCAAGGCTTCAGCTGGCCGCTCACATCCTCTAGATTACTTACACGTCCGAAGGTGGGGACAGTGACGCCAGCGCTGATTGGTCAAAGCGCTCATCTGACATAACCTGATGCGTCACGATACCGCAGCAACGGGGTGGGCACGGGAGGTGAGTGTAAGACTTTGTAGTGGACAATCCCTTTAATAAAAAAAATGGTAAGAAATATAAAATTTCTCATTACATTATGCTCAGAATGTATAGTATAATTTTTTTGCATAATTTACCTTATGTGATCATTATCAAAACTGTATTTTCAAAGCTTCAAAGTAATAAAGTTTTACTTCTTCTTTTCATGTTTCTGCAGCACCAACTGCAGCTCCTGGTAAGTACAATACAGAAATTTCCACCTGAAAGATCTTCTTATCACAGTTGCAGAGAGGCTTTATACAATATAGACAATATATAACCTATTTCTTTCCTTTCTATTTTGATATATCATCTATTTTATACTTACCATTGTCAAATAAAAAAACAAAATATCAACTAGATATGTCTTCTTACTGAAGTTTCAATGTAAGACTTATGTAATGTATATATATACAGTACAGACCAAAAGTTTGGACACACCTTCTCATTCAAAGATTTTTCTGTATTTTCATGACTGTGAAAATTGTAGAATCACACTGAAGGCATCAAAACTATGAATTAACACATGTGGAATTATACATTACACTTTACAAAAAAGTGTGAATAAATTCCCAACAGTGTCACCAGCAAAGCACCCCCACACCATCACACCACCTCCTCCATGCTTCATGGTGGGAACCAGGCATGTAGAGTCCATCCGTTCACCTTTTCTGCGTGCAAAGCAGTAATCAAAGCAAAAGGTGGCTACTTTGAAGAACCTAGAATATAAGACACATTTTCAGTTGTTTCACACTTTTTTGTAAAGTGTAATGTATAATTCCACATGTGTTAATTCATAGTTTTGATGCCTTCAGTGTGATTCTACAATTTTTATAGTTATGAAAATAAAGAAAAATCTTTGAATGAGAAGGTGTGTCCAAACTTTTTGGTCTGTACTGTATATAATATTTTCAAAATTGATTGTATCAACATTTTTTTCCCTCTTTCATGATAACCAGAACACTGATTAAAAAAGGGGGACAAATTATTCCACAGTTCAATTTTACACTATTACACTAGCCCCTCTCTTGGGTTACATACTGAGCTCCACATATATGTAAACCAACAGTCCCCACACCCAGGAACATAAATGCTCAGCCATGCAAGTCAAGGAGTCTGTGGAAAAATCATACGCACTCAAATGACATCCAATTTTCACACACTGACAGAATGGAGAAAATGGAAAAACATTTGTTCCATATTCTTCTCATCATAGAAAATCCTATCACGTTATGATCTCACTCTGATCAGAGTGTGATTAGCATAATCGGACAGCATTTTTTCGTAAGAAAGAAAAAACAATCGTGTGACACCCAGCCTTAAATTGTTATTCCGCTGTAAAAGATTTACTAACAGGGTATATATACAGAGGGGGAAATAAGTATTTGATCCCTTGCTGATTTTGTAAGTTTGCCCACTGACAAAAACATGAACAGTATAATTTTAAGGGTAGATTAATTTTAACATTGAGTAATATAATTTCAAAAATAAAATCCAGAAAATCACATTGAATAAATTATATAAATTTATTTGCATTTTGCAGTGAGAAATAAGTATTTGATCCCTTCGGCAAACAAGACTTAATATTTGGTGGCAAAACCCTTGTTGGCAAGCACAGCAGTCAGACGATTTTTGTAGTTCATCTCTAAAACATTAAGATTTTGAGGCTGTCGTTTGTCAACTCGGAGCTTCAACTCCCTCCATAAGTTTTCTATGAGATTAAGTTCTGGAAACTGGCTAGGCACTCCATGACCTTAATGTGCTTCTTTTTGAGCCACTCCTTTGTTGCCTTGGCTGTATGTTTTGGGTCATTGTCTTGCAGGAAGACCCAGTCACGACCCATTTATAATGTCCTAGCAGAGGGAAGGATGTTGTCACTCAGGATTTTCGGTACATGGCTCAATCCATTGTCCCACTGATGCGGTGAAGTAGTCCTGTGCCCTTATCAGAGAAACACCCCCAAAACATAATGATTCCACCTCCATGCTTGACAGTGGGGACAGTGCTCTTTGGGTCATAGGCAGCATTTCTCTTCCTCCAAACACAGCAAGTTGAGTTAATGCCAAAGATCTCAATTTTTGTCTCATCTGACCACAGCACCTTCTCCCAATCACTCACAGAATCATCCAGGTATTCATTGGCAAACTTCAGATGGGCCTGCACATGTGCCTTCTTGAGCAGGGTTACCTTGCGGGCACTGCAGGATTATAAACCTTTATGGCATAATGTGTTACCAATGGTTTTCTTGGTGACCGTGGTTCCAGCCACCCCCATGTAGTTTTAGGCTGATCTCTCAACTTCCTCATTATCATGGATACCCCACGAGGTGAGATTTTGTATGGTGCCCCAGATAAATGTCGATTGACAGTCATTTTGTATTTCTTCCATTTTCTTACTATTGCACCAACAGATGTCTACTTCTCGCCCAGTGTCTTACTTATGGTTTTGTAGCCCATTCCAGCTTTGTTCAGGGCTATGATCTTGTCCCTGACATCCTTATAAAGCTCTTTGGTCTTGTCCATGTTGTAGAGGTTAGAGTCTGACTAAGTGAGTCTGTGGACAGGAGTCTTTTATAAAGTTGACTATGTAAGACAGCTGTCTTTAATGCAGGTAACGAGTTGATTAGGAGCATCTAAACTGGTCTGTAGGAGCCAAAACTCTTAATGGTTGGTAGGGGATCAAATACTTATTTCTTACTGCAAAATGCAAATAAATTTATATAATTTATACAATGTGATTTTCTGGATTTAATTTTTGCTATTCTATCTCTCAATGTTAAAATTAGTCTACCCTTAAAATTATAAACTGTTCATGTCTTTCTCAGTGGGTAAGCTTACAAAATCAGCAAGGGATCAAATACTTACTTCCCCCACTTTAAGTAGAGTGACTAGTACACTGGTGATACTCTTATTTTAATCAACATTAATGCAAAAACAGCATCACTCCTTTCCATGCTGTGTTAAGCTGTGTTTGGTACTGCAGCGTGGGTCCACTGTAGTGAACTGTCGCCAAGTTGCAACACCAAACACAGTGGACTGGAGTGGTTTTGTTCATAAGGGCTCTTTTGCACATCAGTGTCTCTGGTACGTGTGGTGACAGTTTTCACATGTATCAGAGACACTTAGACATCAAAACACATTCAAGTGAATGGGTCTGCACACATGTCAGTGTGTTTCCATGGGCAAAACACTCTGACATGTAGTTTTTTTTACCAGTTGCACAGGTCACAAAATGTCACGCACACATGCATACTGGTGACACACAGATGATTGTTCGCGCTGTTCTCCGTTCAGCTTTAGCAAGGCTGGTTATCAAGAATAAAAAGGTCCCCACATCGTTTTTTTAAATTATTTAAATAAATAGTTTAAAAAAAGCATAGGGTTCCCCCATTTTTGACAACAGCCAAGCTAAAGCAGACAGCTGGGGTCTGGTATTCTCAGGCTGGTAAGGGGCCATGGATATTGGCTCCCGCAGCCTAAAAATAGCAGCCCGCAGTCGCCCCAGAACAGGTGCATCTATTAGTTTTCCCCGGCTTTTCCCACTAGCCCCGTGCTGGTGGCGGCAAGAGGCATTCATATTTGTGGGGTTGATGTCACCATTGTATTGTCAGGTGACTTCAAGCCCATGGGTTAATAATATATACTTTTAATATAATTAAACACACAGCCAGAATAAAGTCCATTTTTAAAATAAAAATAAGACACTTTTACCTTTTATTTAAAAATAAACAAAGTAATACTCACCTAACGCCCATTCCATTAAAGCCATCATCTACTCTATAAAAAATACCCCAAAAAACCAACCATATCCTTCACCTGTATGACGTTCTGTCCCATGCCATAATTCGTATCTGCGATAAATAGATTTCAACCAAGATGCAACCATCCAGGCTGAAAACCACTAGAAAATAATATGCTGCGAATGCAGCCTCATTGACCAGCGGTGACCTCATCGAGGTTACCGCAGGTCACTGAGGCTGCATTCCCTGCTCAGTGAGTTCACCACAGTTCACCGTGAGAAATTCTGTCAGGGTAAAATTAGATGAACTCATTGAGCTCAGCGCTGCACTGTGAGACTTTTTCTCCCATCAGTGGCATCTACTCTCACTGTTATCAGTTGAATACAACTCTCAACAGTATCCGCTGCTTGCGCTGGTCACAGGGATAGCAGGAGACAATGATGTGAGGGGTCTTCAGCACCCGGCAACCAAGAACAATGAGAACTCCACAAGCTTTTCTCAGGTGTCGGTACATTTGAGACTAATGCAGCACATGGTTGCCACACGTATGAAACACTTGTACATACGGGCACTGATATCTCTGGTACTGGTTTTTCCAGTACCGGAAATATTAGTACGTGTAAACGAGCCCTAAGAGAAAGCAGTCAAGGTCTTTTGGGTATGAACAACCAATTTAGGCATCTGTTTACTAGGGATGAATGAGCACTAAAATGCTCGTGTGCTCGTTGCTCGAACCGAGCAATTCCTAATACTAGCATGCTCGGTTCGAGTGTTGAGTATAATGTGAGTCAATGGGAAAGAGGTTTGGAAGACAGTGAAATTGTTGGAATAGATGGGAAAAGTGCTGACTGGAAGAACAGCATGTGAAAGGCCCCTGGAAGCATCTCTGACTCCCAGATTGCTGCTGAGAACAATGGTGTCACACTTTTACTCCACTTTAAGGAATGGCTATAAAACCTTCCAAACCCATAAGAAATTTTAATCTACAGCAATAAAAATGTTAAGAAACACACAGAATAGTCTATGGGTGATCAATATAATAATGATAAAATGTTGAAAATAATGTTATATACCAATTAACTGTATCCAAGATCACGTAATACTGCATGTAACCCAGCAAAATTTGTAAAGGTTTTTTTGGAGTCATATATATATCACGAAAATGCACCCCAGAGTATGAAAAGGTGTATGGGAAAGAAATGTGAAGAAACAAGTAAAATTTTGAAAAGCTTTTTTTCTACTGTTATATACCATCAAAATGTGACAGAAAGCAAGTAATACTGTATGGATAAGTAATGTAATCCTGAAATATTTTTGTATGCTTTTTGTATATTTTACATACCACCGTAATGCAACAATAACAGTGTTAAACTGTATGGATGAGACATTGAACAACATTTTGAAAGAAAACATTTTGATAGTTTTGTTAATGTAATATATAGTCATAGAAAAGTGCAAAGCCAGACAGAAAATATAATTAGGATCATACATAGACCCCTGAAAGGCAACAACTGGTGTGCTTCATTACAAATATTGAATATTACAAGCAGTTTATGTGCTGCTGTCATCTGGTGATGTGGAAAAGTGTGGGCTAATCTAGACTTTGTTCATTTTTATGAGAGTGAGCATGTCGGCATTCTCTATTGACAGGTGAAAGTGCATGTCTGTTATGACCACCCAACCCTGGCGGCACTAAAACCACACTCAGACAAGATGCTAGTGGCAGGGCAGCACAACACCTCCAAGGCATAGACGGACAGCTCATGCCAGTTGTCCAGCTTTGAGAGCCAATAGTTTAAACTATCAGAGGAATTAGAGAGAATGCTCTTTTAGTTAGTCAGGTATTGTTTGGCCATCTTTAAAAATTTTTCCCTCCTTGCCAAAAATACCTGGTCATCCGGCCCTAGACATTCGTCTGATGTTGTAAAATTGGCCCATGCCTTTGACAGTGTATCCCTGTTTCTGCTGTGTGTGTCAGGATTCAAACTCAGAAGCTCCACCCTGAGCTCCTGTTGGTCACCACACTGAGTTCCTGATTGACTCATCCTGACTGCACACTCTATTTAAACCTGGCCTTGCTCTTCCTTGCATGATAATTGAGCTACCAGCCTCTAGTTAAGCTTCCTTTCACCTGCTGCTTCTTCAAATGACATTGCTGCTGCTATCAACCTCTCGCTTCCCTGACTACGATTCCTGCTTAGTCCTTCAAACGACATTGTTGCTCTTGATAACAACCTCTGGCTATCCCTGACTATGCTACCTGCCAGTGCTGCCCCTAGTGGTTGCAAGATCACTATTACAAACCAGGTCAGTCCATATCAGTGTGTCTCGCTGGCCTCTCCTCCTTGGTTGGGTAAGGAAGCCTGCCCCCTGCTGCTAGCGTTGTCTGCTGAGATTTTTTTCAACATATATTCCACAATGGCCTTCTGATATAGCACCATTTTATAAGACCTCTCCACTTCAGGAAGAAGAAATGCAAAGTTCTCATTGTAGCATTGGTCTAGTAGGGTGAACAACCAGTATTCTTTTTTGGCCAAGATGAATGAAATATGAGGGTCACGGGGAAATGCAGCTGTACATAAAATTGGCCATATGCCCCAAGCTCCCTATTGCCAACACTTCCCTGTCTCCATCATGATGACGACTTCCTATCTCCTTCTCCCTGTCTTCCTTCTCTTCCCATCCACAGCCCTTCCACATATGAGAGACAGGAAGTAGGTTGTGTGGCTACTAGCCTCTGTTGCGCTAGCCACCAGCTCCTGTTCCTTCTCTTCATCCTCCATAGCGTCCAGCTCCCCATTGTTACCCAATCTTCGATGAGCAGACGAGATGAGGCTGGGTTGGCCACAATCTCTCTTTGCTATGTCCTCCATTCCCACCTACTCTGCATGCAAAGTTTCATGTTTAATTGTGAGCAGCGACCGTTTAAGTAGGAACAGAAGCAGGATAGTTGCATTGACTATTGCGTCATCGCTGCTCACCATCTTTGTGGATTCCTCAAAGTCTTGGAGAACTGAAAAAATGTCAAACATCCATACCAACTCTTCAGTTGTGTTGGAGCTGATTGTCACGATTCATTTTTGGTTTTGTGGCAGCTCTAGTTCTGCTATAATTTAAATGTGGCTTTTTTCCTTTTTGAGCCAGCAAGGATTAATGTCAGTTTCCTTGCTTGCAGTTGGTTTGTTGCTGGTCAGCTGATGTGGGTGTTGACCACTCCCGCCATTCTTTAAATAGTCACATGACGCATCAGTTGACTGTTGGAAATAGAGTTATTCTATGAAAACCAGTCTAGGAGTTAGGAGCTCTCTGGTGCCAGCAGTTTATCTGCTTCTTCTGTGGAGTTCGGTTTCCTGATTCCATGTCCTCTGCTGTGTGGAGCTTGGCAGCAGAGACTGGAGCTAAGTTTCTCATTTCCTTTCCTTGTTTGTCTCGTGCTTGTCACAACCCCCTGTGTTTGTACCATCTGCAGTGGTAAGGATAGCCTTCTTGCCGGCCAGTGCACTAACTAGGGTATAATGAGATGATAGCTAGGTACTAGCTGTGATGGTGGTGGGGAAAAGGATCCGCATTGGGTGTTAGGGGAGCTTACGGATAGGCATAGGTTGTGGTTGAAAGGTGTTCTGTCCCTCGCTCCCTACTTTTATGGCCTTCCTCTCCCTTTTTCCATCCTGTTGTTGGTGTTTGTTGTGTTGTCCGCTGAATCTACCCATTTCAGTCGTGACACTGGTATTCCATAACTGGCCTTTGCTGCTCACAAAGCCTTGTCAGCATGTGCAGTACATAGTTCCAGCACGTGGTGACATCGCACACCAGTCGGTGAGCTGGCATTTGTAAGCACTGATGCAGCACTGCCAGAGCGGTAGCAGCTGTAGCTAATTTGCGGCAATGGGTGTACCTTGACCAGAAGCTCTGACAAATCTGGGTATGTTTTCAGAAACCGCTGAACTAACAAGTTGAGCACATGTACTAAGCATGGTACGTGTTTGAGCTTGGCAAACTTCACAGCCGCCTCTAGGTTGCATCCATTATCACACACGATTATGCCTGGTTGGAGGTTCAGAGGCAAAGACCACAGATCTGTATGGTCTGTTATTTCTTTAATTAACTCTGTCATGGTGTGTAGCTTGTCTACCAGACAATTTAGCTTCAGCAGAGCCTATTGCCGCTTCGTTGAGACAGTGCTGAAGAGCTTCCAGACGATATGGATGATGTGCTCTGAGATACCACATCGGAGATGGAGGATGAAGAGAAGCAGGAGTGGGTGCAGGAACTGCTGTAGGATGTGGTTGAAACCCTGAAAGAAGTAGGGACAGTAATCCTTGGAGTTGGGAGCATATTGTCACGGGGCAGTTGTAGAAATGCAGGGGACAAGGAACCCGGGCCCCTGAACTGCCCCTAAAGCTAAGGGAGGGCCTGTCTTTCCTTAACTTGGAGGTACGCTTAATGGTAGCGAGGTCCAAGTCCCCGACCTGTCCCTGTCTCTTGTTTAACCCTGAACTAAACCCACCAACCCATTCCCCCAGAGGTGAGACAGGGAAAAATGTGAATTACGCCAAAAACAACCAAAAGGAAAGACAGACACTTAAGGGTTAATCAACTAAACAATAAACACTTAGCTTTCTCTGCTGTTAGCTCCGCACAGAAGAGTAAGGCCCCAGATGAGGGAAGCAACTGAAGTACCACTGCTCTCAGCAGCTCCTGGCTCCAGCTAGGTTGGTCTCCAGAGGAAGCAATATTACCAACACCAGCTGACAACTCAGGTGACCTTATAAAGGAAGTGGGAGTGGTCACCACCTACTTCTGACAAGTAATCAGGCATGCAATTCCACCAGCGGCCACAGGGGGCAAAGACTGAGATTAACCCCCCGCTGACCAGACAGGAAAAAGGTTTCAACATGCAGAGAGATCTGCCACAGATCTAAATGTGGATCGTGACAGTACCCCCCTTTAATGTGGGGCCTCTGGACCATCAACACCGCACCTCATATACCACCTACAGTGAGGATGCCTCAATCCACCAGGGTTCACCCAGCAGTCACCTGACTCTCAGGTCTATGGCAAATGCGGACAGATGGAAGTGGCCATAACGTAAGCTCCGGAGGTACCACAAATCTCCAGAGTGCCGACCTGGGGAATGAGTTATGTACGGGCATAACTGGGGATAACTCTAGCTGGTAAGTCCCCGGGCCAAGAATGGCCAACACCCGATAAGACCCGATCACCTGAGAACTCCAGACTCCAGCAGCACATTTCCACC
>VIAB01004169.1:46360-60458 GCA_009801035.1 Oophaga pumilio | reverse complement strand
ACAAAGAAAATGTGTCATTTTTAACTTTAGACCTTTTACAGATCATTTTCATCTTCATCTTGCTTTATTGTGCACAAAAATATTATTTTACTTATAAAATGTGACAAAATAGGAATAAACAACAGGACAAAATTTAGAGTACAAGTGCTAGTCTTAAGCTCCATTTACACTGCAAGATAATCATGGACGAGCGTTCTTAGAAATGATCGTTTCACAATTATCTTGCAATGTAACCAGGCTGCTGATCACCAGATGAAAGGGTAAAACGCTTGTTCACCGAGTGAAATGATCTATTGCGCAGAACAAAGGATCATCGCTGCCGGCGGTGCATTGCCTGTGTTAACATGATTCATACTGCAGAGAACCATGGTAGTCTATGCACACTGAGTGATCTATTGCAGATCGCTCAGTGTTCATCATTTACTTTGGTTTACCTGTGTAAACAGGCATTTAAACGACTGCCGATCAAAAAAGGTTTACTGATATGCGGTTGTATTGCGCCACTGGACTTCATTACTTTTCCTATATTTTTCCTTATTTTTTCTTTCTAGGTTTAAACATGGCCTTGAGGCTGGTAAATGGCAATAGTCGGTGTAAGGGTCGTGTACAAATCTTCTAAAAAGAATAAAAATGCTGGTGGGTGGGAGGTTATAGGGGACATGTCAGGTTCCTTTAAGTTAATTTATAATGAATTGTGTTTAGAAATGACCATTCTCATTATTTTTTTTAGGTTCAGACTTGTCTTTAAGACTGGTAAATGGCAATGGTCAATGTAACGGTCGTGTAGAAATCCTCTATAATGGAGCATGGGGAACTGTTTGTGATGACTTATGGGATATCAGAGATGCACAAGTTGTATGTCAACAGTTAAATTGTGGCCAAGCTCTTGCAGCTAATGGCAGTGCTGCTTTTGGCCAAGGACAAGGAGCAATTGTATTGGATGATGTGCAATGTACTGGCAACGAATTTTACTTATGGGACTGTCCACACCTTCCAATTACTACACACAACTGTGGACATAGTGAAGATGCTGGAGTCATCTGCTCAGGTATAGTGGAATAACTCCTATAGCTAATCGATTTATGATATTATGGATATACATGTGCTTCTCACAAAATTAGAATATCATCAAAAAGTTAATTTATTTCAGTTCTTCAATACAAAAAGTAAAACTCATATATTATATAGAGTCATTACAGAGTGATCTATTTCAAGTGTTTATTTCTGTTAATGATGATGATTATGGCTTACAGCCAATGAAAACCAATGTATGTTCAATAAATGCACTCAATACTTGGTTGGGGCTCCATCAGTTACTGCATCAATGCGGCGTGGCATGGAGGCGATCAGCCTGTGGCACTGCTGAGGGGTTATGGAAGCCCAGGTTGCTCTGATAGCAGCCTTCAGCTTGTCTGCATTGTTGGGTCTGGTGTCTCTCATCTTCCTCTTGACAATACCCAACAGATTCTCTATGGGGTTAAGGGCAGGCAAGTTTGCTGGCCAATCAAGCAAAGTGATACTTTTGTTTTTAAACCAGGTACTAGTACTACTGGCAGTGTGGACAGGTGCAAAGTCCTGCTGGAGAATGAAATTTCCATCTCCAAAAAGCTTGTTGGCAGTGGGAAGCATGAAGTGCTCTAAAATTTCCTGATAGACTGCTGTGCTGACTTTGTGCTTGATAAAACACAGTGTGCCTACACTAGCAGATTCTGATGACCCTGAACTCTGACACTGTGTGTCATCTGATCTATTGGCACCCTTTTTTCAAATGTGAGCATGTATTTAAACCCTGTACTTCTCTGATTCCTGTATATGGTAAGTGTTATGTCCTGACGAAGGCGTCGCCTGAACCTGAAACGTGTTGAATAAACCACGTTGAACTTTTACTTTTCTTGTAATTCTTCTTGCAGCAGCACGGTGATTATCCTCTCCTCCTACTAAGTGTAAAAAAAATAATAAGAAACTTCACCAAATCTCTTCATAATGTGGCTATTGAATTTATTAATCAATTTGTATTACTTTTTCTGCACAAAACCACTTTTCATTATTTTTATCCAGACTTTTAATGTATTTTTAAAAACATATTTTGCACAAATGAATATTCTCCATCACTTTTGTCAGAAAACCTTTAGTTTTCTTTCAGAATAAACATTTTCTATGGGATACCATAGTACAAAATACTCCCTCAAATATAAATCATGGATTGCAAACAAGATTTGCTATTTTGCATACCAAAAAAAGTAATTTTCCTAACAAATTCATTTAAGAACATGTTGCAAAAATGAGTACTCCCCAATGAAAGTCTTACGAGCAATGTTAACAAAGCCAAAATAATTGTAATTTACATTAAATCATCCACAAGTAAGTCTAATTATTCATTAAACAGGTAGCCAGTTGACTATGATGGGATGTTGTCTTTCACTTTTCATGCTGTCAGCAATGGCACCATAGGGAAGAGAAATGTCACAAGACGTAAAAGAGAAATTAACTTCTTTACACAAGAAAAGTGAAGGCTACAAGAAGATCAGAAAAGCTTTTCTTATCAGTCAGAATACTGTAGACAAACTGATTCAAAAATGTAACAAAGATTGAACTGCAACCATCCCACAGAGACATCCAGGCCGAACACTTAAACAGGAGCATCACTGATGAGGAGGGTTGAAGACAATCGACATGCAAGTTCCATGCAGTTAACTAAAGAAGTAGAAAGCCAAATCGGGGTGGGTGCTTCCCGTGATACAAAATGACATACGCTGCAGAGGAATGGCATGAATGCGTGTCATCCACTAAAGGAATCTGCTCCTAAAACCCGTGCATAAACAAGTCCCCCTTCAATTTTCCAGGGCCCTTACTGAAAAATATGAAGACTACTAGGACTCTATGTTCTGGAGTGATGACAACAAGATAAATGTTTTTGGAACTGATGGCATAGCACAGGTGAAGAGTAATGAAAAACGCATGGTGCCTACAGGGAAACATGGTGGTTGCAGTGTCCTTATGGGGTGCTGCATGAGTGCTGTTGGTGTCGAAGAGTTACATATCATTGATGGTATCATGAATTCACAGATGTACATCTCCATATTGAAAGAAAGATACTACCATCACTGTAGTGTTCAGTGAGATATTGATTCAAATCTTATTTTTCAAAGGGGGTGTACTCATTTAGCTGAGCAATTTATGTCAGGTAAAGCATTTATACATATGCATTACCACAAAAGTGTGCTGCAAACAAGAAAAACCTGCTTTTCAGGATATCCCAACTGATCAGAGATAACCTGCATCCCACCTGTTCCAAAATATAAAAATTGATAAATGTTTGTTTAACCTTTTTTAACTTTCCCAGCTTTCATCACTACATATAGTATTCATAGACCTAAATATTTGAAGCATTTTTCTTTTTAGCATATGTGCATATTAGAATTCAATCACTGAATTAATCCCCATTTACAAAGAATTCAATATTTAAGGAACTCAGATTTTTTTCTCCAGATTTTTAAGAATTATTTTCAATGTATTTCATATTAATGGAAAAAAAAAGATGAAGTATAGAGAAACAAATGTTATTTATTCATTTCTTATTGCATTCCTAATTGTAGTTTATCATTATAGCAAAAATAACATAGATAAAACATTTTATTATATTTTCCATGTACTGTTTTTTTTTTAATTCTCATCAGAATATGTAATCATTAACTTTTACAAAATGATTATTGATACAATTTGTCAGAACTAATTAAACATAATATCACATTTTTCCATTTCTGTCATGACAGGTGAACTGAACACTAACAGTAAGTAAATTTATTTTTATAATTCATTTTATTAACTTACGGGAACAGAAGGCTAGCTGCTGTTGGTCTAGCGGAATACGGTTGTAAAGAGTATACTTACATAACACTGAATAGCATGTATTCATGTAATTGAATATATTCAGTAGGCTATAGTCACACAAAAGTATTGAGAATTGGGCTAATAATGCTAATAGTACTCTTATCAGAGTGTCATCATAGTGTTATCCGGTTCTCTGGGATGAGGAGAAGATGGAGAAAAAAGTGTCCTTCTTCTACATCCTGTCAGCCCGTGAAAATCGGACTACACTCAGAAGTCATTCGAGTACAGTCTTATCTTTTCCACGGACTCATTAACTTGCAAGGCTGAGTGCGATTAGAATATCAGATCCAACTCGGGCATGCTGCTATTTTCAGAAATATGCACGGCCCCAAAGGATAACATTCGTCCAAGTGTGAACCAAGGTTTTGTCTGAATGACTGTCATTTGCCCGAGGCCTTAGCCTGACGGCTACAAGGTGATGTGTCACACTACAGCAATTCTGTGACAAGTCATGCATCCAAAAAAATTTGTACAACTTGTCTGTGACTTACTGTTGCTGGCTATTTTATTGCTAAAATGTTGCAGTAGAAAAGACAGTCAAATTGCAGAAAAGATGCATTGATTTGGCAGTCACATGTAGCTAGCTTTTAAATCTATGGAAATTGAGTTGTGTGCAGCTTGCAACCAGAGAGATGAAATCACATTTGGGAACACTTGTTGCAGTTGTAGGATGCCTCAGGTCACAAAGTGACACCATAGGAAATCAATAAAAAAAACACTCCTCCTCCTCCCATCAAAATTTTTATCCTCTTAATACTTCGAAATCATCATATTCTAAAGCACTGTGTACTTACAATTGCTCATTTTGCCTTTCTACCAAACTAATTATTCTCTTTTCCATTAGGTCTGTGAAATCATGTGATTAAAAACAGGCTAGCTGAATCCTTCTAAGCTCTATGTAGAAGCAGGATGATCATTTTCACTTTATGAGTCATGAGTCACTGCAAAAGTCCTTGGCAGGGGGAGGCAGGTGCAGCTGGGTCATGAGTTGAAGAGGGAAATGATAAATGCAGGGAAAAGAGATTTCCCGTTTCTACATAGTGCAGAAAAAGAAAAGAATTAACTGGGTAGAAAGGCAAAATGAGCAATTGTAAGTACACCATGCTATATAATATGATGAATGCAATATATCAAGAGGTTACAGACTTTGATAGGAGGAGGAGTGTTTCTTTAAAGAAGCCATTCCATGAAGTTTTTTTTACTAAATCTGTGTATATGTGCATGTAGTGTAGTCTGCGTGTGTTAATTATTAATCTACCGCTGCCTTCTCTGAAATCCAGGGCTGTTCTACTCCTCTTCTGAGTGACGTCACGGCTTTTGAGATTCTCTGAATCACTCTGTTCATGTGCCAAAAATCTATTTTAAATATAAGCCTATGAAGCCTCATTCTGAGCCTTGTTCTGATACTATAAAGATTTCTGGATCACGCAGAGCACAGTGTGACCTAGAAAGTCTGAAGAGCGGTTGGGGTCACAGGACGTGGAATAGAACAGTACTGGGCAGTGGTAGGTGAGTATATTAATATGCTCACACGACAATACATCCACATATGCACTGGTGGACAAAGTCAGAAAAGGGCCCCTGTGCAAGAACAATACTTGGGCCCTTTGCAGCCCAAGATCTCCTAAAAATGCAAAATTACACCTGCTTTGGAGATATAAATGGGCACCCTCACCTCTTGGGCCCCTGTGCGGCTGCACAGGTTGCACCAATGATATGTCCGCCCCTGCACATATGCACAGATTTTATAAAAAACTTCATGGCATTGCTTTTTTCAGTGCTCGTAATGACCTGAAGAATCACAATGGCAGGTAAGTTGTAGCATTTAGTGAACGTGGTAAAAAGAATTGTTGCATTGCACTTTTTTTTGCAATTGCACCACACTTTACATTTTTTTCCCATTTTCCAATACACAATATGGTAAACCAATGGTGTAATTCAAATGTACAACTCATCCCACAAAAACCAAGCCCTCACATCCCAAGGTTGTGAAGGGGTTAAAGGCTCTTGTGCAGAGATGAGCATATAAGTTTGAGTGGAATTGAACATTACTCAAATTTTACAAAATTCCATAATACGACATTTCACTGCCATTTTTCTAAGCTATAAAAGGCCAACAGAAATGTAAATAAATGGAAAAGATCATTATACTTACCTCTTAGGCCCCTCTGCTCCTCACAGAGAGGTTCTGTGCATGCATGCGCCAGGTTCAGTCGCACGTCGTGATCTCATGGCTTTGTGAACTTTTGCACGCTGGTGCAGAATCTGCTCGGTCACCATAACTAGAAAACCCTGCTCAATAAGAGAGGCCCAGGGCTTTTAATGCAAGATGTGGGTAATCAGAAAATGCTATGAGTTTTGTACAGGTGATGGTGAGGAGGGAAGGAGCCATAGAGAGTAATGGTAAGGTGAGCACAAGGATTCTTTTTATTCCTTATGTATTACAATTATTATGCTCTGAGGTCAGTAGAGCCCTCAGAGCATAATAAAGTAGGGTATTTTTTGGATCATAAGACACATTTTTTCCCCCAAATTTGGAGGGAAAATGTGGGTCCGTCTTATAATTTGAATATACGTTACTGGCTGCAGTGGAGCAGGGTCCCAGGGTCGCTGCTGGAGGAGGAAAGAGTGGCACGTTTTTACAGGCCACAGGCTGGGATGAGGGATTGTTTGGGGATGCAACACTGAGGGCGTTTGGTGGTGTGGGGGCTCCGCTGACATTTTGTGAAAGCCTGGTACCCCCGCACTTCTATGGTTTACATTGCGGTGGACTCTGGGAAAATGGCTGCCGGGGGCAGCACATGCACAGATGGAGATCTCAGCACCAAGATCTCGGGAGATGAGATCTCAGCTCCAAGATCTCCATCTGCGCATGTTCCGCCCCCAGCGGCCATTTTCCCGAAGTACACCGCAATGTAAACCATGGAAGTACGAGGGCTCCGGGCTTTCACAAAATGTCGGTGGAGCCCCCACACCACCCACAGCTTCGCACATCCGAACACCCCTTTCTTCCAGTCTGGGGACCGCAGCATCTCCCCACTCGTGCCTCAGCCAGCAGCAACCCTGAGACCCTGCTTCACCGCAGCCACCACCTCCGGTAAGCAATAAGACGCATGGATTGTAAGATGCACCACCATATTATTAAAAAAAACAGTTTTTTCCTATTCTCTTCTCAAAATTTAGGGTGCATCTTATAATCCGGTGCGTCTTACAAACTGCAAAATACGGTACATTTAAATATTCTCTATGAATCTAAAAAACGTGCAAACAGGAGAATTTAAGTTTTGTCTTTTTCTGATCTCTATTCATGAGATGTATATCCAGTTCAATTAGAATACAATTTTCAGAAAGTTTATTATAGCGAGCCCCTTTATACGCCAATTTCAACTGTAATATTTTCTCTAAATATAAAATTTACATCTGTTTTACATATACTCTTGTTTTTGTTTTACTTAAATTTCTGTTACATTTCATATATTTTTAATTCACTTTATATAGTGTATTTGGTCAAAAACATCCTCTTTATATTTACTCTTTGCAGTCAAATGTGGAGACATTTTGACAAATTTGCAAGGGACCATTTCTCTGGATTCCAATATTTCTTCAGAATCTGATTCCTGCATTTGGTACATTAGTGTCGCAAATAATTATAGAATTCATCTCAATTTTGGAACATTTATGTGAGTAGAAGACAAAAAAAATCTCATATTTATATGTTGATGCAATTACTATTAAAAGATTTGTCTCAAAACAAGATATTTATATGATGACATTTACAGTCGGTCATATGTGATGAAATTTAGATTGATGTAAGTATAGCAGCTAGGACCACCACTGAACCATTACTGGTCCCGGACACAAATCTCAATGAAAAAGTGACTGACGACCATTGTGTAGATACTTTCAGCTGACATGAATAGGAGCTACTATAACCTCAAATAAGGATTAATTTTTAGAATATTTCTCCATTTAGAGACAACCACATTTTCCTATTCACCATATTTTACACTTTTTAAATTTTGGACTCTGACATTGATTTTCATTGAGAAATGTTGTGCTTTCCGGTTGCGTTAGATACCATATCTGTTGTATGAATAATACAGTTCTGAATTTTGTTCACTGATATTGTATTGCTGAAATTCTCATGACCAGAATGAAGAATTCTCAGTCCTGCCGGTCATCGTCGCTGTCAGTTTATGATGGAACTCCTCTCGGATCAACTTTACTTGGAGATCTATGCAGTACAAGAACTAGGGATTTCTTCTCCTCCTCAAACAGCATCAGCATTGTGTTCTCACGGTCTAATAGAGAAGCAGGATTGAATTTCACTGCGACATATTACTCTACCTTTACCAGTAATCAAAATGGTATATTTATTCATTTTTATATTTTTTTCTATTTTTTGGTCATCAGCCTATAATTATTTTATATTATAAAAGTTAATGATCTGTTATGCAGAATAAAATGTATTTGCATACAGTTATGTACTTAGGGGTAGGGGTGACATAAAAAGTGGTAAGTTAATATGGTAGTTCATGTAAATCATAAAATAATGAGCATTTCTTTTAGGTTTGTGCTAAGTTTTGCTTCAGGGCTGCTGGCTATTCATTAGCAATCTATAGCTTTTCACTTTTAATTGGCAATACTGTGTTTTTTTTTTACCTGTCCACACATCGCTCATTGTGCATTTGTACAAAGCATAAATGGAAGCCAAACAGTTTAAAAAGACATTTCTTCTTTCTCTGACAACCAACAACCAACACAAGTGAATCTGCAGTTTAATCTCTGGACTGTATAGCTTAAAGAGATGGCATGCAGTAACTAAGGGGTTAAAGTTACTAAGGTTAATTAAAGGGAACCTTTCAGGTCCCCCGTGCCCCAAGAACCACCAGCAGTTGCGCATTCATATATACCGTATATACTCAAGTATAAGCCGAGGCACCTAATTTTGCCACTGAAAACTAGGAAAACGAATTGACTCGAGTATAAGCCGGTATGCATTGTCCCCTTATCCCTATCCTTGTATGCATGACTCCTCATCCCTGTCCTGGGATGCATGGCTCCTAATCCCCATCCTTGTATGCATGGCTCCTTATCCCTGTCCTTGTCTGCGTGGCTCCTCATCCCTTTCTTGGTGTGTTTGGCTCCTCATCCCAATCCTTGTATGCATGGTTCCTTATCCCCGTCCTTGTCTGCGTGGTTCCTCATCCCTGTCCTGGTATGTATGGTTCCTCATCCCTATCCTTGTATGCATGGTTCCTCATTTCTATCCCTGAATGCATGGCTCCCCATGAGAAAAGCATTAAAAACCCTCCTACTTACCTTCCCTGTGTGCCATCGCAGCATCCAGTTCCGGTGCCAGTGGCTCCTGCAGCCGAGCGATTACATGTCCCAGCTCAATAAGGTAATGAATGAACCTCTTTCCACTCACCTGGGACACGTGATTGCTCTGCCGCAGGAGCTGCTGGCACCAGAACAGGATGCGGCGAGGGCACGCAGGGAAGGTAAGTAGGAGTTGTTATTTTTTTGCAGCTGCTGGAAGCCTGCAGCTGTGGCTGTAACTATAACTGTGCGCGCTATAAAAGAAATGAATATTCATTGCCAGTGCAGTGAATGTTCATTTCTCTTTAGCAGCAGGCACAGTTACAACCACAGTCTCCGGCTACTGCCGCTGCTCCTCCACTCCCCCTCCCCCACCGGCTTCTGGGACAATGACTCATGTATAAGCCGAGGGGGGCATTTTCAGCACAAAAAAAGTGCTGAAAACTCAGCTTATACACGAGTATATATTCGATAGATTTCCTGCCTAACAGTCCCTTTATTACATTAGAAACATAAGCAGATCTTTAGAAAACCTATTTCTAAAATTTGTTTATGATGTGTAAATGCGGACTTTGACTACTCACAGGGATATTTGGTGGTTGGTGCCCCCAGACTAGTCGGCCCATTTAGCATGTTATCACACCCTTGTGGGTGAAATAAGATAACTTTCCAGCTACGGCATCCTTGCAAGAGCTATACTTACCGTACCTCGCAAGCTTCTTCCTCTCTTGTAATTGATCCTCTGAAGCCCCGTGTACATGTCCTTGCTTCAGAAAAGCACACTGCCCATGACTGGAAGTCTCCAGGACGTGATAACTTGCTAAGTGGGCCGACTAGTCTGAGGGACACTAACGCCCTCATTTCCATATCATAAACTGATTTTAGAAATACTTTTTCTGAAGAAAAGAACTGTTTATGTATGTAATGTAATAAAGGGACTGTTAGGCAGGAAATTTATATCTGCACACACAACTACTGCTGGTTCTGGGTGAACGGGGGACCTAACAGGTTCCCTTTAAACCAGTGTTTCCCAAACTCCAGTCCTCACAGCCTCCACATGTCATGTTTTCAGGATTTCCTTAGTATTGCACAAGTATCATCAGAAATTCTCACCTGTGCACTACTATGGAAATCCAGAAAACATCACCTGTGGGGGCTGTGAGGACTGGAGTTTGGGAATCACTGCTTTAAACTATTGCACATACTGTATATTCTAATGCTGCCTTAGAGTGAACATGTCAGGTGATTCAGGTTTGTATTTCAGAGACCCATGTTTTTTATTGTTCCATCTATAGAACTGTAGGAGTGCTTGCTTTATTCTGTGTCAATTTGTAGCTTTTAATAATGCCATATCGGGGTACATATGACATTTTGTATGCTTTTTATTGTATTTTTTGTGAGGGGTGTGGCAAGCGGTGACCAAAAATAGCAATGCTCAACTTTTGGGTTGCATAATTTTCGATTTTGATTTATCAGACTTTTAAGGATATAGCAAGACCAAAATATTCCTGTTTATTTATTTCTTTAATGGAGAAAAGGGGTTAGGTAATTCGAGAGATGGGAGTTTACTTTATCCATAATTTTTTAGTTCCCAAAGGGGATTTGAACCTATGATCTTGCACAATGTGAATTTCAGCCTATGGATGGCCTTCACAAGAAGTACTAAGATGGAGACTACAGGGTCTAGTGAAGGCTCCCGGCACAGCATTTATCTTCTGAAATCATGTTGAGTAGAGGAAGCAGATGTACGCCTGAACAAATGTACTACAGGGATTGCGTGACTTACTTACATGCCACAGTCAGAGGTTGACAGCAGAATTTAAGTGGTTAAACATCAGCCATTGTAGCTTACTCCGATTGCTTTTCTTAGAGGCTGTAGCTGGCTGTATAACACAGCAGGCATGGCATCTGCTCTATGTGCAGAGGGCTCAGCTCTTGAGCCTGCTCTACTCCATACATCTACCCTCTTTCCATAATGTATAAACAAAAAACCCCAGTAGCAAAACCGATGCCTATTGGCAAACTGCCAATAATCCCACACCAGGGAATAGAAACACCCGCTCAATGAAATCATGTGAATGAGGAGGGAAGAAGAGCAACCAGGTGAATGTAATAAAAAAAATCACTTTATTAAACAATTCATTGTAAAAAATACATGATATATAATAGAAAAACGTCACAAAACTATAGCAGGATGATCCGGATAAGAGCACAGAGAAGTGAGGGTGCCCATATATACATTAAGAAGCGCAAGACCAAGAAATATAGTTAAATTAGCACCAACAACCCTGGACCAGGTATAAAGCGCTTGTTGGTGGTGCCCTATATTACTTTGGTGAGTTCCCTGCTGTTTGCGGTCTATTATTGCAAATGTTGCTCTTTGCTCACGTTACCTTTTACACTATGTACCACTGTTTGGATCTCCCACACATGCATGAAGCGGTCAGGAACTGGTTATTTTACTATATTTCTTGGTCTTGCGCTTCTTAATGTATATATGAGCACCCTCACTTCTCTGTGCTCTCATCTGGATCATCCTGCTATAGTTTTGTGACTTTTTTCTATTATATATCATGTATTTTTTTACAATGAATTGTTTAATAAAGTGATTTTTTATTACATTCACCTGGTTGCTCTTCTTCCTCCTCACATTTTTCCATAATGTAATATTAGGTCATTGAGTGGGAAGAGAGCAAACTTGGAGGCTCTGGTTAGATGTATGGTTTAACTGAAAGGCAAATTTATTTACATTCCATTCTGTAAATACACTCATTTAGACTAATTAAATAATATATGTCAGGACTACAAGCTCTAAATGAAATACTTGTTTGATTACATTTTCTTTATAGTCGTACTCTCATGCCATTCAGACTACATGAAAGCGCGAATCTCGCTTAGTTATCTTCAGTCACTGGAATATTCTTCAGATCGTGTATTTGTGAATGACCCTCAGTGTCGTCCTCAAGTTGTAGCAGATTGGTTGGAGTTTCATATACCTTATGAAGGATGCCTGACACTAAAACAGGTAGGAAAGTCATCCTTTCATGGCCACCATTAGGACTTTAAAGCTAGTACAGCTATCAGAGGTCTATGGAAATAACAGCCTCGAGTCATCTGTGTCTTATCACCCATCTGCAATGTCTGCCAAGCAGGCAGGGATGTAAAAACAGATTCCCAATATGTTACTTACCATTATACATAATTGTAAAATTAATATTGGTTTACCTTAATTTAGTATTACGTGCCCTTGTATGTATTAGACGAAGGGACCCCAGAGGCTGCAGAAATATAGTTTTATTAGCTTTCAATATTAAAGAAACTAAGCTTGACTAAAAGAGTCTTCCTCAGGTGCCACCAATATGGTGTAAGAGGGTGTTGAGGTTATGGAGGATCATCACATGGGGGATAGCGGTCCTAACCAGTTACCCGTATTGGGCCTAGAAATTCTTATGCTCTTTCCATCTATACAAGTTGAAAAAAGGGCAGTTCTTACAGTTCTTACTGCCTTTTTTAAATTTGACTGGATTTAATAGAACCCTAAAAACCCCAACAGGATTCCTATGCATAATGCTGACTTTTTAGTTTGGTAACTACTTGTGGCTACCACTTAGAACTTGATCCATGGTCCAACATATAGGTAGAAAGTGGAGATATGAAGAGCCTTTCATTTGAAAAAAAAAACAGAACTTTTCTTTATTCACCTTTGTATGTTCATAGTTTCTGCGAACTTTTCTCAAACATTAAGAGAATTGTTTTTTCTCTTGCTACTTCTATCTCCATTTTGTATTTTCCCTATCAGTATAGCTATTTATCAACTTGTCATTTTATATAGTACATCAAATAATTTCTTTTTCACATTTTGCTTTTTTTAGGTTGAAAATGACACAATAAGTTATACCAACAGCTTGATGACCGATTCAGCCAACACAATCGTCATTTACAGGAAAAAATTAGATCTAACTCTTAAATGTCGACTCTACCAAGATACTGTAGTGGAAGGTTCATACTCTGCAGATGACTTCATAAAGAACACGTTAATCCAATATGGCCTTTACTCTGCCAACTTGACATTCTTCTACTCCTCGGATTTCATATATCCAGTCAATCAATATCCTTATTTTGTGGCGCTCAATCAACATTTATACCTGCAAGCCACTTTACACACATCTGACCCTAGCCTGGTCCTATTCGTAGATACTTGTGTGGCATCGCCTGATGAGTTTGACTTCACAAGAAATGTCTATTATATTATTCGCAACGGGTAAAATAGTTTTCCTTTTATTTTTAAATTATGCCTTACTTTTTTTCTTTTAAGCTCAAACTTCATGTAGCAGATCGATTATAATAAATTAGTGATAGAACAAATGCTCCAGGTGTATCACACACTGGTTTACAAATCCACTACATGACTTGCTATCACCTGAGAACCTCTCAGGCAGCAGGAGGCGGGATAAGGTGGGAATAGGGGTGACAACGGTCATACGGGCTGCATCCTCAGTAGCTGCCTGAACAGCTATTACAGTCACATCCACAGCTGAGGTTGTACGCTCGAGAGTCGACAACCTGCCCTCCAGTTGCTGGATGTACCTCTGCAGTCGCTGTTCGTCCGCCATTGCTAGCCAAACCCTGGCGCTAGTATAATGTTAGGGTTGGTGGAACACACCAAATGAAATATACAGTATAATAACAATGAGGTGCTTTCACAACCTGGGGTCCACCGTGCAGAGATGGAACCTGCTGCTACGCAATGACGGAACAAGATGGCGGTTGAACGCCAAAAACACGTGGGTTAGAGGTCACCCAGTGTGAACAGCAGCGAACTCTATTTCTTCACAGAGGCACCGCAACAAAGTAATAGCACGCTGTTCCCTGTTAAACATTACAG
>VIAB01004168.1:26843-41237 GCA_009801035.1 Oophaga pumilio | reverse complement strand
AAAAATTACAAAAATAAAAAAGTGATTAAAAATATACTTTCAGTATGATGGTAAAGATGTGTGTGTTCCAAGTGCTAATTTTTTTTTTTTAGCAAGAAATCAGGCACTAATTTCATTGCTGTATATATTTCAGGGTTACTGTCCTTTTACAGTTTTTTTTTTTGGGGGGGTCTCCCCTTTAAATGTCCAGCGGCTTCAGGGGTCCGTGGTGTTGATGACGGATTTGTCTGGTGGTGTCCATCCTCTGGACCAACTGCAGTAACCTTCCTTCTGCTTGACGCAGACGTAATTCTTAGACTGGTAGCCGGGGATGCCAAAGTTGGAGAGTAGATCCGTCCACAGACACTCGCTCTTCGACGTGATGAAGCACGGGAGGTAATAGCAAGGCTTGATCTGTAAAAAAAAAAAAAAAATGACGGAGGACCATTTAGGAGAGTTCATATTTCCGGCGTACTGTTTCTTTAAATTGTCGGTGGGTGGAGCCTCTTAAGTGGGAGGGATCTAAAACAAGTCTGTGCAGCCTGTTGATGCACTCTACTCTATAGCAAAAAGGATATCAAATCAATTCTAATAATCGATTGGTCGGGCGATCGTCAGTGATTGGACCTAGATTATATTGGGGGGTAAACAAGGATTCCCCCCCCTTACCTTGCAGCTACATCCCTGGTGGTAGCGGTGATTGAGTCCCTTGCGCTGGGCAAGTGTCAGCTTATCCCACTTCTCGATCAGGTTACACAGGCCGGTGTACACCTTCCCCTCGTATACACGCCCTAGGAGGAAGAAGATGAGACCTATTATAACCCCATAAATAACCACATTATACATTATACCGTATTATTATACCGCTATACTATTATTACTAATTGGTCATTTATGTTCAGCCTTTGTTAGTTACTTCTTAGAAATTGCCGAAGCGTCTGACGTTGGATTAGGGGAACGTTACACAATGGGGTGTAGGGATCTTCATCTCTGTTCTCTCCGATTTTCTGAGAAGGCGAGAATAGCTATTAGGCCGGACACTTAAAAGCGGAAGCAAAAGATGACCTCTTCCATTAGTATCAAAGAGTAATTGTGCCATAATAGGGTTAAATAATATGCGGCATAATAAATAATACCGCCACATAGTGCCGATATAGTACCAAACAGTGTCCACATAACGGCATAATATGTTGCTCTAATAATACAGGGCCTGGTTAATACTATATCGCAGTCAGATGACAATTACTGCGTCCACATAATGCCGCAATATAGTGCTGAGTTAAAACCATAACAGCACAATACATTGCCTTAATAATTCCGCTAGACAGTGTCTAGCTAGTACTTTACTGCAGTGGACAACTGTATCCAAATAATACCGCCATATAGTACCGTACAGTGTACATATATCAGCATAATACATGGATACAGCGCCTAGAGAATACTATAGTGCAGCGGCAACAACTGTATCCATACAATACCGCCATATAGTAGCATACAGAGAATATATGGCAGCATAATACATTGCCTTGATAATACTACTACATAGTGCTTAGAAAGTACTGTAGTGCAATTAACACAACTGGATCCACATAATGCCGCCATATAGTACCGTACAGAGAATATATAGCAGCGTAATACATTGCCTCGATAATAACACTAGACCTAGATAGTGCCATACTGCAGTGGACAACAACTGTATCCACATAATACCGCCATATAGTACCGTACGGTGTTTACATAGCAGCATAATACATTGACACAGTGCCTAAATAATACCACGGTGCAGTGGAGTGTATCCATATAATATCTGCCGTATAGTACCATACAGAGTATATATAGCAGCATAATACATTGCCTCACTAATACCACAAGACAGTGCCCAAATATTACTGCCGTGCAGTGGATAATAGCTATGGTCACATAATACCGCCATATAGTGCCAATATAATAGCACCGTAACACTGTGTACACTTATTGTAGGTCATGAAGCCGGTCCAGGGTATTTGGGATCTATCTGAGAAAGTGCCGCCCTGCCCATATACCGGCTCTCCACATAACCCTTCCGTAATGGACCTGGTCATTCCTGTCCCTGCAGTCCTTGCCCGTACCCTAAAAATGAGAGCGTTCCTCACTGATCCCTACAGCTTCTGATAGATGAGAGTCGCTCCCGTGTTACCTCCTCATTGCGTAATGTTTAGGGAGGACCCCGAAAATATTTGTGTTATCATTTCCCCTTTCTCGCTGACTTGATAGAAACGGGGAGGATGGAATTTATGGAAAGCTTCCATGATCAGCAAATAATAGCCACCATTACTGATACGCACCACCCGGTCTACTTAGCTGGATTTTTCCTTTATGATGAGGTGGCGTAGGGTTGTCTTAAATCCTCGCCACAAGATGGCGCCCTTATGGTGGTGCAGAAATTAGACTGCTACCATGCAAAGAAATTATGGAATTTCAAAGCAACGATAAAATTTAGGAGCCTTTTGCAGCAGCTACTTGACACCACCACGCTGTTAACTTCCTACATCACGGGGTCCTAGTGCCCCCATGTCATTCTGTGTTTCATAACACTGCAGCACCAGAGCACGTTATCACTTCCTATGGGGATGAGACAGAGCAGTAGTGGCCCTTGGCTCTCCAGGGGCCCCGTAGACGGCTCTGACAACACTGATAAGGGCTATAATAAGTTGTCAGCCAACTTTTACAGAGGATACTGCCACATAGTGCCCACCTGTGATGAGATACTGGTACTTATTGACCTCCAGCTTGACTCCGCACAGGCTCTCTGAAGACTCGGTGTAGATGTACTGCACGTGAGGCATCTTCTTAAAGCCACGGTACATCTGCAGGGAATCAGGAAGCACAAGGAGTCAATTCCACATAATACTTTCGGATGAACAATGCCAAGAAAAAAAAAAATCAATATACTCTATAAATATGTGCTCCATATTGTCTGGATGTTTTCCCATCTATTAAGCGAACGTATGGGAATATCTGCAGCGGGATAGCAGAGGATGAATAACTTTGAAAATGGGGCCCTGGGCCTCATGCAAGCATTTTTAGACTTTTTTTTTCTTGTTATTTCAGGCGAAATAATACTGCCATATAATGCCAAAATAAAACAATATATAGTCCACATAATGCAACCTTATAGTGCCATTATACAGCCATATTCAGCTCACATGATAACACTATATTATACTACCATATACAGCCTGCATAATACCACCATATAGTGCCAAGATTAAACTGCCATATACAGCATACATAATATCACCATATAGTGTCAATAATATTCTACCATACTGTATAGTGCCAAGATAATACTGCCATTAACAGCTCATAAAATATTATACCACCATATAGTGGCAATTATATGCTACCATAAACAGCCTACATAATACCACCATATAGTGCCAAGATAATACTGCCATAAACAGCTCACAAAATAGCACCAGATAGTGCCAATATACAGTTCACAAAGTACAAATAATATGCTACCATATACAGGCTACATAATACTACCAGATAGTGCCGATAATATATTACCCTATACAGCCTACATAATACCACTATATAGTGCCAAGATTAAACTGCCATAAACAACTCACAAAATACCACCATATAGTGCTAATAATATACTGCCATTAGCAGCTCACAAAATACTGTACCACCATATAGTGACAATGATATGCTACCATATACAGCCTACATAGTAGCACCATATAGTGCCAAGATTATACTGTACTGCCCACATAATACTTCCATATAATGCCTACATAACATTATAATATGTAATACCACTATATAGTGCAGAGATAAAACTGCCATATACAGCCCACATAATATCACCATATAGTGCCAAATAATATGCAGTATTCCAAATTATTCCCTTACATAGCCCACACTATATTGGTATATTAGTTGCATAAAATACTGCACTTCGTTCCTGGATAACACCGCCATACACTGACTAATAGTGCCGGGAGGATTTCGTTTGCTCTTTGTGGGCGCTCAAAGAGCTTTGGACCTTGGGCAATTGCCCAGTTTGTCTCAGTTTGTGCGCCGTCCGCTTCACAACCCGGATCTGCTAATCAGACTCAGTCTGGTTTTATTGGGCTCTCGACAAGCTAATAAGTCCCAGATTTCTCCTTATCAGGTCCAGATGGCTCGCTGGGTGGACACGTCAACTTTTATTAGTAGCCAATGGTGACTTCATGGTCAAGTCCAGAGCTGCCATTGTATCAGTGACGTCATGGGCCTTCATAATCTGGATGCAACTTGATGAACTTTTCCAAATTGTCTAATTGATCCAATTCTCATGGGAACAGACAAAAAAATGTCTACACCATTGTGATCAGTGGCCGTCAACACTAAACGTTGGTGCTCATCCTGGGACATCAGGGTATAACCCAGATTCCATTACGCTCTGGGACATATGTCCTTTCTGGAATCCCCTCAGTCTTCTTGGTCCATCCTGCCTTTATGATCGTTACGTCATCTTCATGTTTGGAGACCTCTTGGTTGGTGAGAGATGATATGTCTAACGTTCTTCTGGTGCATTAATGGAAAGCAGCATGCCTACCCTACTTGACGACAAGACATCTACTTACTTACGTTTTTAACTTCATAAGTGCTTGGCCAATTAAGCTAATACCTTCTGGTCACGGAGACATCTTCATGTCCTAAGACCTTCTTTGCACCACTGGTACATGAGCAATAAACTCCATTATCTTGTGGTTCTGCTCATCCGTCTTTGGTCCATGAGGGTGAACACCGCCCTTCCCTTCTGATCGCTAACACATCTTTGTGTCCTGAGACCTTATGGTTGGTGAGATATCTGCACGCTCATCCTTGGACCTCCTTAGCTTTGGTGGATCACTGAACACCATGTTTTGTCCTGGTCACTGAGGCATCTTTATATCCTTTGTTTCCACCATCATGTGTACGGGTGGTGTCCACCTCTTCTTTATTAGTCAGTAGGACATCTACATCTTGGTTTTTATTTTTATCCATTCCTAGACCAGAGCTCATCTCAGGACCTCCTCTGAAACATGACTAGAGAACAACCCTAATGGTTGATGAGACATCTGTTCATACCTTTTTGGTGGCTATTCTTTCCCTCTGGTCACTGAGACATCTTTTTGTCCTAAGACCTTCTTTGCACCACTGGTGAATGAAGAATGAATGAAAACCATCCTCCCATATTGGTTGGTCTTGCTCTTTGTGTGATATTCTATGGCCAATGAGCCCCATCCTTCCCTTCAGGTCAATAAGACATGTCAGCCCTGAGACGTTTTGATTGATGAGACATCTGTTCATTCTGAGACTTCCAATGCTTTTCTGGTGAGGAGCAATATATCTAGTATACTTGTTGGTGAAACATCTACTAGTTCTGGGACCATCTAGGCTTTGTCGATGCATTACTTCTAAACACCATCCCTCCCATCTGGTCATTAAGACATTTCTACGTCCTGAGACCTCCTTTGCAATACTGGAACCTGAACAATGAATAACCTCCTATTTTAAATAGTTAATCATTAGTTGATAGTTATCTGCTTTCATGGTCCATGGCTTGAGCAGTGAACACCATCTGTCCATTCTGGTGTTTTGAGACATCATCATATGTGGACATCTTCTTTTTAGGTGATCAGCTACTTCAGTTGGTCTGGCGTCTGCTCATCTTTTTTATATTTTTTTGCATCACTCTTCTTTATTGGTTAGATATCTGATCACTAGTCATGCCATGGACAAAGAAGGCAGAGAAAAATAAGCAGAAGGGTGATGCCCACTTAAGCATCAGCAAGGAAGCAAAGAGAGATTAGCAAAAGACTCGACATTAAAAGATGGTGTTCACTGGGTCATGCCATGGCAAGTAAGGCAGAGATAAATGAACAACATCTTCCTATTTTGAATCCTGATGTATCTGCTTCTCTCACTTTGCTTCTTTGCTGGTACTTAAGTGAGCATCGCCCTTCGGCATATTTTCTCTGCCTTCTTTGTCCATAGTATGACCAAAAAACACCATCCCTCCCTTCCGATCTTCGAGACATCACCATGTCCGGAGACTTTCCTTGCACATCAATTGATTGGTTAGATACTTCTCATCTTTCTTTGCTTCTTTCTGGTGCTCCAGTGGGCATTTGCCTATATTTTTCTCTGCCTTCTTGGTCCATTGCATGACCAAGAAATACCATCCTTCCCTTCTGGTCCTTGAGACATCATGTCTGGAGACTTTCCTTTGCATGACGGTCAGACATCTGCTCATGGTTCTTTGCTTCTTTGCTGGTACTCCAGTGGGCATCACCCTTCTTTATTAGTCTCTTTGCTTCATTCTTCCTTGTTAGATGGGTGACATCTGTTCATCCTAAGGCGTTCTTTGCCTAGTCGGTGCCCCATCCTCACATATAGACTTCTCCATGTTGACCATAGCATCTAGCTACAATGGCAAATTTGCATTTGATGTTCAGGTTGGACCTAAAGCCGTGGCCATGGATATTAATCACTAATTATGAATTGTTTGGATAAGTGGAACATTCGGTCCTTTCAGTAAAAAAAATGGAAGTTTTGGAGGTGTTGAAATTTTATAAGGGAAACTTTTGGTTTCCTTTCTAAGGCCGGGCGACCACTTCAGCCAAATCTGCCCTTATCCCACCACGGGCACAGCTGAATCTCATAATCATCATAAATCTGCGCCCCTCACTGAGCCCCCCTCGGCTTCGTACATAAATAACGCCATTGTTACCCAGGCGGCCCGTGTCCCGCTCCCTGAAGCTTTATTCCCTTAATAAGTTGCAGGTTTTGTAGATTTTGTGCCAAAGTATTACTCTGCTCTGTTACTTGGTGAGGAAATAAGCCAGCCTCATGACTGGGGGGCAGTCGCTGCCAAATCCTTTAACCCCATCCATATTACGGAGTCCCAGATCAGATGTGCAGGAGGCCCGGAGAAGTCCACGGGGCTCCACAGAATGATACTGCTGGGAAAAGGAGAGATCTCCCGGACTCCTGGAAGAGCCGGCAAAGAGTCCTGTGTGAGCCGTGTACTCGCTTCTCCCCCACTCCCTCCCTGCTGGGTACAACCTCAGTCCATATACAGGGGCTCTGTATATGAGGGGTGTGTGGGGTCCGTATACAGGGGCTCTGTATATGAGGGATGTGTGGGGTCCGTATACAGGGGCTCTGTATAAGGGATGTGTGGGGTCTGTATACAGGGGCTCTGTATATGAGGGATGTGTGGGGTCTGTATTCAGGAGGGTTCTGGCTGGTATATTAAGGGGAGTGTGTACTGGGTGTCTCAGATCTGTCCACCTGTGGGAAGTGGTTGGTCTGGGTCTGTATAAAGGGGGCTCTTGGGTCTGTATACAAGGTGAGGGGGTGGAATTGTTTAGGGTCTGTATACTTGAGGATTTGGGCTGGACTCTGTACACAGGAGGGGTTTAGTTTGGGGTCTGTAGACAGGGATCTGGTCTGGGGTCTGTACAGTTGTGGGTTTATATACAGCAAGATTCTGGTCTTGGAGCCATTCATATAGAGGTCTGCTCTGGGGTCTGTATATAGAGAAGTCTGGTCTGGGGTATCTAAACAGGCAGGGTCTAGTCTGGGGTCTGGATACAATGAGGTCTGGTCTGGGGACAATATATATATAGAGGTCCTTATACATGATGGTTCTGGTCTGGGGTCTGTATACAGGCGGGGTCTGTTCTGAGGTCCTTGTACCGGAGGGTTCTGGTCTGAGGTCCTTATATATGATGGTTCTGGTCTGGGATTTGTATACAGGAGGGGTCTGGCCTGAGTTCCGTATGCAGGAGGGGTCTGGCCTGAGTTCTGTATACAGGAGGGGTCTGGCCTGAGTTCTGTATGCAGGAGGGGTCTGGTCTGGGTTCCTTATGCAGAAGGGGTCTTGTCTTCCATTCCATTTAAAGGGCCAGTAACCCTAAAGTTATCAGCTGTCAGTCGGCCTGAATTGGCTGATAACAGGGAACAACAGCTTGGTAAATAAAAAGCGTACAATGTAAGTTCATCATCTCTTTAAGAAATCTGGACTCAGATTTCTCTACAAAGGGAGGATTGGCAGAGAACTGGCTGCCACTCCTGTCTGCGGCCCGCCACCCTCCCGGGACCAGGAAAGTCATTTCTCTTGCCCAAAAGCATTTTAGTATCACCGGTTGGAAGTGGAGACCACCCTACCCCAGCGCTGACCTCATCTGTTTACCGCAAATCTGGGGTAAACACATGAAATAATCCCCCAGCAGGGGACATCAGGAATGTGCGGCAAGGCAGCGTCTAAGGGGTTAACAGCTGAGCCAATATAAACATGCCTTATAAAGGTTCCGGTCTATATAGGGTGGGGGGGCTGCCGTCACAGTGTGTCAGTAAGGACCCCTCATACAATGGGCCTATGTTCCTACAGTTGTCACCGTCCCCGGCGCTGACGTCACTGCACCGCCCTACTGGTGTCCGAGCTGCAGCCTCAGATCCTGAAACGCTCTGTGCTGCTGATAATCCACATACTTAATGCCGCCTTTCTCACCTTCATCTGCTTTATCGTGTAGCGCATCGTCCCGAACGGACCGTCGTTCATCAGCTTTTTGCCCACGACTTTGGCTCTGATCACTGTAACGGGAGGGGTAAAAAAAAAAAAATTAGTCAAAATATTATTCATCTCTTAAATACTCTGTGCAGCGGTGGGCCGTCAGTTTTTTCCCATCATCTCTGCCTTCGTTACCATACAGAAACAAAATTTAAAAAATTGTCCACACCATACACAAAGCTACCACTCTCTGCTGACGAGTTATGGCGCCATTTCTGCCCCGCCCACCAACCAATCAATGATCAGCATAGTGATCGAGGCGATCTAGTGATCCAATGTTATTGTCTCGCATTGGTTCTTCACCGTCCTCACCCGTGGCATCCTCTGCAGCTGCACCCTGCGATCAGGAGCCACCCCATCGGATATACAAGGTGCAAGGAAACATTTCAGAGAATACGGCCACCCCTGCTGCAGTTCCCTGCACAACCAGTTGGCGCATGGGGGCGCCACTGTGCAGAGGTGACCCCATTCTTTCAAATGGGGCTGCACTGAGGAACCTCACAGTAGAAGGTGACAACGCTGTAGCAGCTTTAATGTGAGGATAGGGGACCATAAAGTGAGGGCACACTTACTTATTAGGTGGGAATACACCTTTACACTCGCAGAGGATGGGCCGGACTGGAAGGCTGCGATCTCACGCTGCGGGTTTTCCGACATCGTGACCAATAAGACAGCAATTTTGCAGAAATTTTGCAAAATTGCGTAAAAAATTGTGTTTTTCTGCAGCGATTTCTGACTTTGGATTACTAGAGTGGGGGACAGGAGAGCTGGGGGACAGCCCTGAGGGGTACCGTAATGGCGGCCACACGAGGAATCTCAACGGTCTCAGAGATGAGGAGACGGCTGCAGAGGATTTGACTTTTCCAGTTCAGGAATTTCTTGTAAAATTTGCTGATTATGATACTTGTGAAATGTAGCGTTATATAACAGGGCGAGGAGGGCGGACCGACCGCGGGCGGCGGCGGAATGTGCTGCCGATGGGCGTACAAAAGCTTCAAGTCCCAAGACTCGCATAAACCCTGACAGGCGGGATGTATGATTAACCCCTGTGCTGCCTGCGCAAAAGGATAGTATGGGACCCCAAACCGGTGTAACACGAGGTGGGCACAACATTCAGAAAAAGTTCTCATATCAATGCGGTCGTTTGAGGTTTCCATCGAGAAGTTGTTTGGGCTTCCTCCAGGTAGTCAATCTGGCAAGTAATTGATTTTTATGGCGTAAGACTATTGGGCTACCTACAAATAGGCAATCAATATGGTACGGTAAATCAGTCAGGCTTTCTTACAAGTTGGTGGTCAGTTGGGTTCCTAGAACTCATAGGACTTCTTTCCGGTGGTCGGTCGATCGACTTACCTAAAGGTAGTCAGTCAACTAAGGTTTCCACCAAGCAGTTGGACAATTGGGCTTCTACAAGTAAGGTTTTCCACAGAGTACCTGGTTAATATGGCTTCCTTTAGCAGGTTGACCAGTTATACTTCCTAAAAGTTGTTGGTCAATTGGGCTTCCTGATATATGGCTTCCTGTAAGGGGTTGGACAGTCAGGTTTCCACATGTGGTTGGTCAATTGGGCTAGCTACAAATGACTGATTATTCAAAGATTCCTAAATCTAGATGGGTAAATTCACTTCCTACAAGTGTATAGTCACTTGGGCCACCTACCATCAATTGGTCACTACATGGAACTTCCAACAACTAGTCATTCATCTTAGCTTGCTAACTGTGATTTCCATCAAGAAATTGGATAATATGGCTTCCTACATGTGGTGTGCCAGTTAGACGTACAGCCCAAGTAGTCCATCAATATGGCGTCCTACAAGTGTTTGATTCATTGGACTACTGAAAAGTTGTTGATTAGCCAAGCCTTCTTGTAGCCTCTTGAGTAAGTGGACTTTCTACAAGTGTAAATTGAATTGGGCTACCTACAGTAGTCAATGAGTCAAGTAGTTCTCCAGTTTGGCTCCCTAGAAGTGGAAAGTCAATTGGGGTTTCCATCAAGCAGTTAGATAACATGGCTTCCTACAGGACGCGGGCTAGTTAGACGTCTATTGGTTCAAGATGGATTTCTACTGGCAGTTAATCAATTTTGCTTCATACAAGTAGCTGGTTACTGAATGCTTCTGAGTAGTTAGTTGGGCAATCCAATTTTCTAGAGATGTTAATTAATTGGGCTACCTACAAATAGTCGATCAATTCTGGTTTCTATCTATTGGTTGATCAGTTGGGCTACCTCCAATAGAAAGTCAACTGAGGCTTCTCTCAAGTTAATATGAATTCTTACATAGTTGATATGTATGGCTTCCTAGAAGTAATTGATCGACTGTACCACTTACAGGCGACTTGTCAATTTGGCTATAAGTAGTCAATGAATTAGGATTTCCCCAAGCCAATTAGCCAAATATGCTTTCTACAAGTAGTAAGTCAACAGTAGTTTCCAGCAAATTGGTGGTCAACATTGCTTCTTACAAGTAGTCAATCAATATAGCTTTGGACAGAAGGTTGGCCAATTTGGTTTTCCATAGAGGGTTGGCCAATAGGGCTTCCTACAGACGATTGGCCGATATGGATTCCTACCGACGGTTGGCCGATACCGCTTCCTACAGATGGTTGGCTGATACGGCTTCCTACAGACGGTTGGCCGATATGGCTTCCTACAGACAGTTGGCTGATATGGCTTCCTACAGTCGGTTGGCCGGTACGACTTACTATAGACGGTTGGCCTGTACGGCTTCCTATAGACGGTTGGCCGGTATGGCTTCCTACAGACGATTGACCAGTATGGCTTCCTACAGACAGTTGGCTGGTACGGCTTCCTACTGGCAATTGACCAGTACGGCTTCCTACAGACGATTGACCAGTATGACTTCCTACAGGCAGTTGGCTGGTATGGCTTCCTACAGACGGATGGCCGGTACGGCTTCCTACAGACGGCTGGCCGGTACGGCTTCCTATAGACGGCTGGCGGTACGGCTTTCTACAGACGGCTGGTCGGTACGGCTTCCTATAGATGGCTGGCGGTACGGCTTTCTACAGACGGCTGGCCGGTACGGCTTTCTACAGGCAGCTGGCCGGTATGGCTTCTTACAGTTGGCTTGCCGATACATCTTCCTACAGATACTTAGCCAATGACGGCTTCCTACAGACAGTTGGCCAATGATGGCTTCCTACAGACGATTGACCAGTACGGCTTCCTACAGACAGTTGGCCGGTACGGCTTCCTACTGACCATTGACCAGTACGACGTCCTACAGACGGTTGGCTGATACATAGTTTCCTACAGGTGGTTGGCCGGTATGGCTTCCTACAGACTATTGGCCAATGATGGCTTTGTACACACGATTGACCAGTACGGCTTCCTACAGGCGGTTGGCCGGTATGGCTTCCTGCAGACTGTTGGCCAATGACTGCTTCCTACAGACGATTGACCAGTACGGCTTCCTACAGTTGGCTGGCTGATACGTCTTCCTGCAGATGGTTGGCCAATGACGGCTTCCTACAGATGGTTGGTCAATGATGGCTTTCTACAGATGGTTGGCCGATATGTCTTCCTACAGACAGTTGGTCAATGATGGCTTCCTACAGACGATTGGCCGAAGCGTCTTCCTACAGACGGTTGGCCAATGATGGCTTCCCAAAGATGGTTGGCCAATGACGGCTTACTACAGACGGTTGGCCGAAATTGCTTCCTACATGTAGTTGGCCAATGACTCCTCCCACCATACCATCCAATGACTTTCCATCATAAATGATCGTAGGGACGATACCTTTCTTTTCCGGTGACGGTCACTAACACAGTTATGTACCCCTTGAAGTGACATCATCATCTCGCAGACATGATGACATCACTGGTCACAGCCCCAGGCCTTCTCCTGCCACCATCAGACACAAGTCCTCTCACCAGGTGGATGGAGAAATCCTAAGTGCTGAGCTGTGTCACAATCCTGGAGACACTACTGCCATCAGCATCATCCTCCAAACATGAGATCTAGGAAACTCTGTGAGGCATCTAATCCCAGGAATCCAAGAAACCTGATCCAGTGCTGACCTGCTGAGGACAGGAGGTTACACCCGGGTGACAACGAGCATCAATGATACCCACCTCCAGGGCACTGAATGTCTGAGCTGGGAGATGTTGGTGTCTCCCGGCCCTGGATACCAAGCATGTGTTATTATTACATCACTGAGCAGAACCGTCTTGAAAAAATTCCAACCGTTTTGTGTACACAGCTCCTATGCGAGTCAATATTTATAGACAAACCCTGTGCAGTCTGATCCTGCAGTCAGATGTTACTAAGTCCATTCTGCCCCCTATGAGTGATAGGTTCACAGGGTTTGTTTGTACTATAGTACCATGGAAACACATAGGTGAGCATAGGAGCTGTATACCGAAAACGAGACTATTTTCAAAGGGTTCAGGACAACCGGAGACACATCTCCAGACCCATTATGACTATTGCCTCAATAATAAAATACGTGAGAACGCTGCAGAACTTTCTTTAGATATTTGCACCCGGAAACTACTCTTCCCGAGCGTCAGGACGTGGCACGAAGATCAAAGCATAGCTCGTTGCGACGGGCGCGCCAAGAGGACGAGAGCACTTAGGTGTGAAATAGTCCCAGGCTTCTCATGGGGACATTCGGAAGTAACAGTTTCCCACAATAGACCAGTAAAATATTATTGAAAGTCGATCCGCTGACATTCCTGTCCGTCACATGTCACCGCGCCGAAAAAGAGGATGATGTTCACCTTTATATGAGGCGTGAAGGAGACAGAGGTAACTGACCTCTAACCTCAGGAGAAGCGGCAAATGTTTAATGTCTCTACTGAACCACGGGGAAAAAATATGTAAAAATATTTAGATTATTACCCAGAGGGTTAAAAAATTGTCGTAAAGTGTAAAGACGACCTGTCCCTCTTTTACCTGGTGTAAAAGCCGCTGTTCTCCTGAATCCGAAGATGTTTTTCTTTTCTTTCTGCGACTCTCCATTCCTGAGATATGGCCCTCTATATTCCATGAATAAAAATCTAGTTTTGTTAGACAACTGGGCGTGGTCCTAAACCCTTGGGAGTGGTAAATGTGACCACACCCACTTAAATTAAAAGACCAGAATTATGTACAAGGAAGAAAAGGCCCTATCTCAGGAACGGAGAGGCGCAGAAACAAACGAAAAACATCGCCTGATTCAGGAGAACAGCGGCATTTACACCAGGGGGATAAAATTACATATTTATAGCAAGTGGTAGTCCCCCTTAAAGGTGCACTTTAACATTTTAAGGAGTCCCAAGCACGCCGCACCACTCAGAATTCAGGCACGCAGTTACACCCCTTAATTTGTGTATATATATGTATATTCCCCTGCTTTCAGATATACCAGAATCACCGATTTATCTGGGAGGTTTGCTATTTGTTCTGGGGTCCGGGAGGTCTCCCCTTTTTCCGGGAGCCTAGAGGACGCCCCGGGAGAGTCGCGATGTATGCCAACAAGCGCCATATTACACGTCCGCCCCTCATGAATTCAGTCCTAATAAATATAAACTAAAATTCCAATTTTTATCATATTTTGCCTCCACCCAGTTCCGATGGGCGGCCATGTTATACATGAGGGGCCCCACGTTGCCCCTAAATCCGTAACGTGTGGAATGGCTTCATTGTTGTGTGTGATGTTTTGAAGGCAACGTGTGAACTCGTCCATTACTGACGGCGACGTCATCGAGCCCTGGAGATCTGCGTGTGAGAACGGTAGAGGGGATGTGATAATGAAACTCTCCCCCTGTATATTCCCCCCGGAACATTGTCCGTATGTGTATATATATATATATATAT
>VIAB01004167.1:124976-140526 GCA_009801035.1 Oophaga pumilio | reverse complement strand
ATTGCAATTACACATGTTTTGTTATACGCATGTTTATTTCCTTTATGTCTATTGGAACAACACAACAAAAAACAGACAATAAAAAGGCAAATTGGACATAAATTCACACAAAACCCCAAGAATGTGCCTGACAAAATTGTTTGCACTCTCAACTTAATATTTGGGTGCACACCCTTTGGAATAAATAACTGCAATCAATCGCTTCCTATAACCATCAACAATTTTTTTGCACCTCTGAACTGGAATTTTGGACCACTCTTCTATTGCAGACTGCTCCAGGTCTCACATATTTGAAGAGTGCCTTCTCCCAACAGCAGTTTTAAGATCCCTCCACAGGTGTTCAGTGGGATTTAGATCCGGACTCATTGAGAGTTCTCAATTCAGAACTTTCCAGTGCTTTGTTTCTATCCATTTCCGAAGAGGACATGGAAACAAGACCCCAAACTCCAGAAGTAGCTGATACAGCGCTGATATCAGAGAGCTGCAACTGCAAGGCTGGTCTCCATAGAACAACTCTATCACCAACATTCAGCTGAATTGTCAGGTGACTATTTGTTATAACCCTCTTGTTAGGTTTTGTTTCAGTTTGCTGGTCACATGACCTTTTTACCCTATTTAGTCTGGCTCCGCCCTTCTGGCTTTGCTGGACTTCATTGTATTATCTACTCTTAAGCTAGCCGGGTGCTTAGGTGCCTTACTCTGTCAGTTTTGCTTGATCTTAGGATCTCTTAGTAATTTGTTTTCTGTTTTATTTTTCCCTGCTACAATTTCTGTTAGGAGGTGTCCACCTTTTCACCCAGTCCCTATTTCTTGTAGGGATTCCTCCCTCGCAACTATAGGTCTTTGTTCAGACTAGCTGAGGACTTTAGCGGGTCTGGTCGCAGGATCAGGTTCCCCGTTACATCGTAGGGATCCAGCTTAGTTCTATTGTAGGGACAGAATTCCTACCTTTCCTTAGTGCTTGTAGCAGATCATAACACTATTTAAAGGATGGTGGGAGTGGTCACCACCCACATCAGCTGAAATAGCAACGCTGCAGCACGCTGCCAGCAAGGAAAATTGACATTAACCCCTGCTGACCTGAAAGGAAAAAAAGCTACATTTAAATTATAGTGGAACCAGAGCTGCCACAAATCCAAAAATGTTTTGTGACAGTACCCCCCTTTGAACGAGTGGCCTCTGGACCCTTAACACCGGACCTCACCTGAAACAACATACGGTGAGGACGCCTCGACCCACTAGGATTCACCTACGCAGTCACCTGATCCTCAGGTTTATGGCAAACGCAGCCCAATGGAGATGGCAGTACCTTGATTGGAGCTGCTTATCCACCATTGAGACTATCCTGCATTACAACCTTTCAAGTTTTCTCTGCTGTCCATGTCCAGTAAGATTAGCTACAGTGCCATAGGTTCTAAATGTCTTGATTATGTTGCACACTGTGGACAAGGGAACATCAAGATCTCTGGAGTTGGACTTGTAACTTTGGGATTTGTGATATTTTTCAACAATTTTGGTTCTAAGACAGTTCTCTTCTCCTCTTTCTGTTCTCCATACTTAGTATGGCATAGTCAGACACACAATGCAAAGATTGAGTCAACTTCTCTCCTTTTTATCTGATTTTGGGTGTGTTTTTCATATTGCCCACACCTGTTACTTGCCACAGCTGAGTTTGAACGAGAATCACATGCTTGAAACAAGGTTGTAGGAAAGGTGCCAACTGTTTTTGTCCTGCCCATTTTTGGGGTTTTGTGTGAAATTAGGTAACCATTATTATGTAGCCACAAACACAGTAAGCACCTTCCCCATTTGGGTACAGTGTAATGCCCGTTAAGGCTTTTTCTCCTGACAGACACTGATAATAGGCCCCATGTGATGGAATAACAAGTAATCTCATACTTACCTATCACCTGACATTGGAAATGTGTGTTAGTGACTCCCGCCCTGGCAGATCGGCATCTAATGTCAGTGGTGAAGAGGTTGTAATTTACAGACTGAATGAACGCTAAAGACAGCACAGATTATATGCATGAATTTCCCATCCAGATCCAAGCTAGCCATATTTGTTACACTAGGCTACCAAGAAATACCAAGTGCAAAGATATTTGGACTCTGCACAGTAACTCATTAGGCAAGTGGGCATGTCTTTAGGAAGTTGGCACGTTAAGTGGTAAAACGCATGACAAAGATCTTTATCATTGTCGACATTTACATACAAGGATCAAAAAGCTTGTAAAAACACAGACAACCTTCCCACAGTGTAGGGCAGTAATGTGCATTTCATCCTAGGAGCTCTGCTTGGTTGGTGATGGTCTGTTGACAGAGTATTGACTGATTCCAGTGGCAATTTTCAGAAATGTGAATCTGCTTTCAATTTACGAAGATTAAGAGCAGTTGAAGAAAATATAAGCAATTTTTTAATATTGTTAATCAACCTTTATGTAGAATTTTATACGTTGTAGTAAACGTAAAAATAATGTATAACAGTAAACCTACATTTTAGGTATATGTAAGACTTACTGTACTCACTGCTATGAGGCCAACCAATCAGCAGGTGATCTGTTATAAAGGAGATCTGTCTTCAGATTCCACAGCACACACTGCAGGCATTTTTAATAGCTTCCTTAAGGCCTGATGAAAATCTAGTTCAGGATGGCTACATAATCCTCAAGCTAAGATGAGGTTGTAAGAAAAAATATTAATCCTAATACTTCACTATATTTTGACCTAGTGTAGGGCTTTATCAAGCATACTTGACGCCGACTTTCTTTTTACCTTTTGTAGAGTCCTTGGTCTTTGGACGTTATGTGTCTTTAGTTGAGGATTGCGGCTGGCTGCCATATTTGTGCATGAAAAAGCTCATGAGTCCAAGTTTAACCTCTGCCCACCCAGCCTGAGTGACTGCAGCTCGTACTCATCTCCGCAGCAGGAGGGATACTGAGGAGCTGTCAATCAGGTGAAGTGGGCAAAGATTTAGCTAAATGTTCATAAAGGATTATACAGCTATTCTGATTTGGATTTTCAAAGTGAATACAATATCCTCATCAGGTCTAAAAGATCTCGTTAGTAATGTATGTAGTTTGTATTGTAAAATCTGGTGACCGATCTGTTTTAAGTGTTGGTGCTGTTTATAAGCATCTCTTGTTGCACACCCCTGCTCTATTGTTTGATGCTTGTATACTGCTATCATTCTAGAATTTGAACCCATTTTGAGTACCTTTGACCTCCCCTCCTTGCTTCCTACTCCAGAACGGTCGTATAAATCCAGATGAGATAGATTTAGAAAATGAACCATGGTATAAATTCTTTTCAGAGCTGGAGTTTGGACATCCGGTAAGTGAGGTTAGATACTAATTCTTCCAATAGGTGTTAGGACTATCTAATCCTGTGAAGCTTATGGTTTATTAACTCCCACTTATGCACCATCGAGGATTAGCGTATTCTGTGCACCTATGGTAGACAGGAACAATCCACAGTCCTAGCAATGGGAAAAATTAAGAGTCACACTTGTTTTAACCTGATAGATATTGAGGAGTATATTTTGTGATATTTTAGGGAGTCTAATGTCTGCATACTCTACAGAAAGTGAAAAATGCTTATCACAGTACAAACCACAGAAACCATTAAAGCCGGCAAGGACTTCTTACTTTTACACGTCTGCTTCATGAATTAAACACAGTGTCCAACTGTGATTAAATCTATCATGAAAGCCTATACATATATCAGAATACAATTTATCACGCACAAACATTATCGAGTAGTGTGAAAAAATTAGATAATTTTTTAATGACTGTAGTGACACAAATAACGTCTTTTAAAAGGGAATCTGTCAGCAGGGTTTCACACCCCAAACTAGTTATATATAGCTATTTTATAAACAAGTCCAGCAATGTTCAATGTTAAATGTCCAGTTTGTTCTTCAATTAGTGAGAAATTGATAAGTGAATGAGACTGAAGATCTATTTGTAGATCTGAAGCCTCTGTCACTCCAACTCTATTCCTCACCCAGTGCTTCCTCCTCCTGCTTGACTGAGGGATCTTTTGCCTAAAGTCACAAATCATAGAGGCTGTCGATTTACGCATGAGGAGGCAGTGCTGGGTGGGAAATAGAGCTGGAGTGACAGAGGCTTCAGACCTATACTACATCTTCAGCCTGATTTGCATATCAATTCAAACGCTGATTTCTCAGTAACGGAGGATCGTACTGGCCGTGTAAAGGTATTGCTGGACTTGTCTTTGAAAGAGCTACATGTGCATATAAATAGTTTGGGATTTGAAATCATTTTAAGGAATTACGTCCGATCTGAAGTAGGTACAAAAATATAACAAGTGGTCTGTGTGTTGTCATTGTTCTGCAGTATGCCTAAGTAAATACATCCTTTCACTAGTTTCATGAAAAGGGAACTAATAGTAATAGTAGATTCAGAACGTTAGCGACACTGAATGAGTTTTGAGAACTGGAAAATGCCCGAGTAGGAATACCATACATATTTGTTCTCCAAAGTTTATACAGTACTGTGCAAAAGTCAGAGACCACCTTTATGTTTCCTTAATTTGCAGTCAAAATAGTCATAAAGGCAGTGACTCTAAACAGTTTTTCTGCCAGGTTGCCCCAGATTACAGTATATTTCTTGGGGTATTAGCAGGAGGGACTTTATGATCATCTTACCAACAAGTAAACATTGTCCAAAGAAAGGAATCCTTTTAAATGAGTTTTCCTGCTAGGAGAATTTCTTTTCATATATGGCCATATTCAAGGATTTTATGAAGGTGAACCCATCATTATCAACCAATTTCCTGATGAGAAACCCCCTATTAAAGATTTTTCTTGAAGATTTTTCTGTGGAAAATAATTAATATCTCTACCCTTCTATCTATTAATAGAAGGCAACGTAATTTTATGGATCTCAAATAAAAAAAAAAAAAAAAAAAAAAAAAAGAAAATATACACCACAACACTGAAATTGGAGATATGAGATGCAGATTTCGTTATGAACTGATTGGTATAAATTTTGAGATCCTTGGAAGTAAATTAAGGCAGTATGTACAGTGTCTACACCCGTCAGTCAAGCATTGGAAAGATCCAAAAAGTTTTTGACTTTACTATGGCTGAATGTACATACATACAAGACATAGTACCTTTATGCATAATCCTCCATAAAAAAATTTAATTTTTGAGGTGTTCGCAAGAAGCATACACAATATCCTTGCAGATTTTAGAAAAACTGAAAGCAAATCTACTGAAAACATGAATGCTGTAATGGAAGCATGTGTGGATACAGTAAATAGTGTATTTACTTTAATTTAGTTAAAGGGTTGTCTCAAGTTCTTAAATGGTTAGAATTTCAAACAAAAAAGATAGTAAAAAAATGAAATAAATGTTTATACCATACATAAACATCTGTTATTAGACCCACTCTCATCGCTTTGAATATTTGTTAGTTCTCAACAGGACTTTCTCCCCTCTCACCATCCTCGTTACCCTTCCCTTTGTCCAATTCCTTCCCCCCTCACCTCTGCTCCCCTCTTCCATTTTACTCCTGTATTTCCCAAATATATATATTACATTTACCTCATATGTAAAATGAATGTTGATATTTTTCCATGTGATTGCATTCATGTTAATACCCATGTTCTTGTCTTCCTTTGTAACATTCAAAAATAAAAAAAATTATAAAAATAAATTGCCAAGTGCTTGTAAAAACAAGACTCTTGCAGTTTACATCCTATGAAAATTCATCTCCATTCTCAACAGAGGGATTTGTTATTTTATAGTTTACAGCTTGTTGCTTCGATCACCAACCACCCTGCAGTCTCAGCATTGCCGTTTACCTAGGCAAGGAGGTAGCGCTGCTTCTAGGCGCTATGCTTTAATGCCTGCTAGCGCCACTCAGAAGCTACCCTGACTGATGGTTTGGCAAGCTTTAGTCCCTCTGCACTTTTTCTTTCTTGCAGAGGCAAAGTTGTTTCTACTAGCTACATCAGAAGACTCTCACTTTGGACCAGTGATGCAGCCATGACTCTGGTCCGAACTGTCAAACTTCATGGAACCGTAGCGGCAACCCCACTATCCCATGGAAAAAGGACCAAACGCACAAAACAGAATTTGGCAGTAAAGGCCGCGGTATTTATTTTGGGTTAACAAATATAATAATAGTTCTTAAAACCTTGAATTAATCTCAGTACCAGTAAATAACATATTAAATCACATTAAGACCAATGTTCACCTAACGTTGGCTAGGCGATCATCCGCCAACAAACTCTGTGACATTCTTCAATTACAACAGGGGCAGGCGGGACGATGTTCCTCTTCCAGGATCCTGAGGTAAACTGCACAGAAACTGGCGTTCAGGGTAGATAAGTAGCTGTGATGAGTCAGTCAAAATTCCTCCCTGCCAATCAGTCATGCAAGTTAATCTTCTCTACTTAACCGTCTAAAAACTAGCAAAAAGGTGAGAGATGGAGGAATAGGGAAATTAGGAGAGCGGGAGAGCAGCACAATCCCATGTGCCCCTAAGCTACAGATTATTTGGGGCTTTTCAGGAGCAATCCTCTCCACTGCCTCCCAGCTTCCCATTTGCTGGATGCGGTGCACTCTTGAAGATTGACAGTCAGGGAGACGGAAGATTAGAACACTCCTTTAAAAGGATTGTCCCCTTTCAAAAAATGTTTAGTCCCTGAGTGCAGTATATTCAGCCTAATACCTGCAAACCTTGAATCCTTATTCCTTTCATCTGCTGCGACTACTCTGTCATCCCCCTGATGATGTTGTACTGGAACGCTGATTGTGAATGGAAGTCTGTCAGTACAAACTTTTTTGCTACAAAAACCGTGCTCCGCCGTCCAAATTGAAAACAAAGTGCTGCTTTTGTGTATGAGAAAGCCACATTATGGAAAAAAGCTACATACAAAAAAACTTTTGTCTATAGTTTCTTCCTTTTTCCATAATGTCAGTTCAAATTCACAATATAAACTAAGCACATGGCACATAACCTTGTAATGGATACAGCCCCTATAAAAATTGCATCTTTACTGTTCTGATTTCTGCCTTCACTTAGCAGAAACCAAAGTTTAATGAAATGTTCTAATTAGCGCACTCAGTGCATGCTTGGTGCGGCCTAGAGGCTCAGTGCACCATTCATCTCACTGCTTTTGCAAACTCCTACTTCATCACTGTTGTTGGACAGTATTTGTCTTGTCTGGATTAAGTACTGTCTGCAGCAAAAGCTCAGACAAGTCAGTGATTGCTGACAATCACCAGTGACGGAGATGGGCATTCAAAACCAGTTCATATTTTCAAGTTTTATGTATCCACGTGTATTCCTAATCATGAAAATCATGGCTTGGTGCTGTTGGCCGGAACTGAATTCTCTTTGCCCTGAAACCCTTCTTCTAAAAAGGAATCTGATGATGTGTGTGATGTGCTGTGGGATTCATTCTGTAATCACTTGTCGGACGGTAGTCCTTGTTACATTCTCATCCATGGGAACGGATACAGCTGCACACTCAACAGGAGACTTTAGGTTCAGTTTAACAGGTTCAGCTTTACTGTGCCATATGCATACAGGCGGTTGCGGCACATACAGTAGAATGAGACAGAGTCCCCTCTGGTTTATGTTCCCTTTGTTTGGTGCACTATCAGTCCTTGCCGCCATTCTGCCCAACCTGCCCCACCTCAACAGCTTCTGTTGGTACCGGGGAATGCCTATCAGACATTACAGCTTTCTTGAGGCCCACCATATTTTCCTCTCACTGTGACCAGATTGGTTTCTTCCACCTAGGGAGGAAAGAGTCATGGAATCCAATGCCTCTTCTGGGTCCTATTCCCTGGACCACCCCGGAATCTGTGCAAAACTTTGGATGTGTCCTCATACTGTACTGGAGACTTGTTACTGACCCTTTGCCACTGCTGCATACACTGAACTTGAACCTGTCACACCTGTCACTTTCTGAGACTTCCTCTGCTCGGACACTGACTAGGAAATACTTACCCTTTTTATCTCATCTAACCCCTCCCAACATATGGATTATTCCCAAGCTTTTAACTATATACTACCCTGAGTGATGCAAACTGTATCCCTATGTCTTCCACTGGTTCCCCTATGGACAGCCCTCCCCTATCCCCGGGAACAGCCTTGAGATGAAACCTCCAAGCAAATCAAGACCCAAACTGGTCATAATGAGAAAATGCAAATCTATATGAAAACATATAACTATAAAATATTAATATTCATACTATAACATTTAACTTCTTCTTCACTCAGTGTCTTCTTCTCACCCCTCTTACGGATAAACACTTTAAAAAAAAAATCAGCTTTTGTAATCTGCAACAATCGTAACAGAAAAGGGGGCAGGCTTGTCTAATTGAACTGAGCTTGATAGTTAGGTCCATTCATCACATGCTGGCATACAACCGCGAAGGGAGTACTTTGTGTGTGTGTGTCGAAAGCGGTGTGTGTGTGTCGAAAGCGGAGTTGCTGGAATGGCGAAAGGGTGCTGAAATCAGGCCTACAATGTTCATACTTAAAGTGGTTCTCTGGTCTAAATGAAAAAGAGTGACTGCAGATTTTGAATCCCCACCAAAAAAAAGTCCCCCCAGGATTTGCCAGTTTCTGAGCTTCAGTTTCTAGCGCGCGAGGCTGTCCAGGCGGTGTGGCCTCACTCAATACACTTCTATGACGCAAGGCCGTGCCCACTAGACGGCTTCTGCCCGGGAGTATGCTTATATCACCGCCGTTCCCAGCTCATGAACTGGCGAATCCTCACAGCGCACACACTGGGGGGATTCAAAAGTCTGCAGTCACACAGATTGATTGTAGACTTTTCATTTTAGACTGGAGAACTGCTTTAGGTGTAAGAGTAATTTAATTAGTTTTAATTTTAAAAAACATCTAAACTGCTTTTTATCCCACACGTCCTCCCCTTCAGGGTATTCTCTGACTTTTGAACGGTATTGTATATATACTTAAAATTTCTACTTATCTAGGTCATCTGAGCTTTGAAATACACATCTAAATTAGTGCTGATCCACTTCAAATTTGCAGCTTAGTGCTGATACGTCCTTGTGCTCTAATAAGATGTATTTGGTAACATACTGCCAAACAAGCTCTCACACACAGATCATGACTTGTTAAAAAATATAAATCTGCTCGGGTGTAATTGCTTCTTTAGAAATACATTTCCAGTTGACAAGTGGTGCTGCTGAAAATTCAGCTTTTTCCTGTTTTCACTGAATTCTGACAGGGTGAAATCTATCAGAAGCAGATAGCAGGGAAGACAGGCAGAAGCTGTGTTACATAGTATAAACTGAGACTTTACTTTGTGAAACTGCATCACTCGGGGTACAGTGAGTCTCTGCAGGGTAAGTCGGGGACAGAAGATTTATGGCACTTATCTATCACTGCTGCTGTTAGGTAGGAGCAGAGTAAGTGCAATATAATAAGATTATGCCCATCTGACTACAAAGAGCAAGAGTAACGTGTGACATTCTAGAGAAACCATATTAGAGAAAAGGAAGGAACCAAGATAACGGACAAAATCCCACCTTCACTAAAACAAGTATACACAAGGCCTTCCAATTTTTTTCATAATAGCCTGTATGCTGTATTGTATATTCAAAAATACTGCTTCTTTAAGTCATGCTGATCATCTGTCTAAAAAATGATCATTCGTGCAGAGCAGAACATTGACAGGCAACTTATCAACATTTTGTATCCTAGTACATTTACAGTGTATTATTGTTTCTGCGATTAATGACCTCAGTGACCAGATACTACAGTATACAGAATTTTGTGTGTGATTTAAATGTCTCCCAGGAATTTTTTTCACCTATTCCCTCCAAAATATCTATGTAATGTAGTGTAGGTGGATTAAAACATTTACCGATCATCTTCTTCCCTAGTTTCCAGCACCCCAGCGGTCCTCTTCTGGCTTGTGTGACCTGAAATCTCACTCTCTACCTCATACTGGTCTTCATGTGTAGCGGCAGAAGTTGCTTTCTTAGGCCATGTTCAGTATTTGGTCAGTATTTTACCGCCGTACTTGTAAGCAAAAACCAGGAGTAGGTGAATAATGTAGAAGTGGTGACGTGTTTCTATTATGCTTTTCCTCTGATTGTTCCACTCCTGGTTTTGGCTTCCAAGTACTGATGTAAAATACTGACCAAACACTGACTGTGTGAGCGTGTCCTTAATGTAAGTCTGTGGAGCCTCATTTTGAGTGTCTTCCATTGGAAAAGAAGCAGCGCCCCACACTCAGTGTGAGCCAACAAAACTGGAGACCAGTCACATGGGCTAGAAGACGACCGGCGCAGAGCTGGAAACTGGTGAAAATGAGGACGTTCGGTAAGTATTTTAATACATTTGCACCGAACTACATAATTAGTACCAATCATGGAAAAAAAATTGCAGAAACTTCTTAATTCACACACTGTGATTAAAAAAAACTAGTTTTAGGGCTTTCTGTAGTTCTTGTTTAATCTGCCAGATGTACACTATGTGGTGTTTCTTTTTTTTCTATTAATTTAGTAAAATAAAAATGAATTTCCCACTTCATGTGCATTTTTTATGTATATTTTGTTGATAGGGCAATGCAAGTTCCTAAAGACTTAATTCTAGGGAAAAAAAAAATTTCCAGTCATTAATGGTGCTGCGTTCTTGACTTGCTTATTGACAAAAGTTAGCAATCAGTCATCATGAGCTTTTGTCAGTCAGCTTTTCTAAGGTTACTGTGGTAAATTCTCAGTGCGACCACAACACATCATAAGTCCACATATAATTTGCCATTACATTTATTAGGCATTTATTGACTAGTATAGTAGGTGTGGAAAGAGGTGCACAGGAGAAATGGTGCAAAATAGGGGGTTTACCGAGTGCTGGGACTGCATGTCTTCCTCTTGTCAATGTGTGGTGTTTTTGTGTTTTCTCTCCATTGCTAAAAGCTTCTAGAGTGACTACCTGCATAGGACATCCGTGGCATTAACGTGTCCCCAGCACTCAGCAGACGTGTGCTTATAGCTTTGTGTGGCTTGCATGTAGACATTTCACAACCTTCCACTAATTTCTCTGTTTTTCCTCATGCCAGTAGTTTGCTTTCTTTACCTTTTGAAGCCTTTTTTTGGAAAAAGTAACACCAACATTCTCCATCAATTTGGTAATGGTCTACTATCATGATTATCCATTTCACCTCTGCATTTCTGTTCTGTGTCTGCCGCCAGCCTCCTAAAAAACTATTGGATTATGTGCAGGAGAGTCCCCCTCGTGTGTCTACTGAGGTAAATCTTATTCATTGTTTGAAGTTCTTCATCTGTCTGTTTATGGGGACATTTAGGCTACGTTCACAAGTGGAGGAAATGTCAATTTTCTGATTTGTGGATGAAAAATCTGTTGCATAACACAGGAGCAGCAAAATGGAAGGGGTTGTCTCATGTTCCCATTTTCTGGGGCACACTGCTGCAGTCTTCCACCTTTCTGCTTGTTGGAGGGTTGTGCGGTCCTAAAGAACGTCCAGGCTGGCGGCATGGCTCTGCTGACGGCCAAATTGTATCTTTTCCCATACTGTCAGCAGACGCAGACTCTTCTCCATTGGAGAAACGCGGGGACACTGAGGCTGCTAGATTCCGCAACCCAGACCGTTTCAGAGCTGCGCTTTCAATCTCTGTAGCTAAGAGCTTACGAGCGTGGGTCCGTGCCAAGAGAACGGCCTGTTCTGACGTCAATTGTAAACTTGGCAATAACCTCCTGAATTAAAAATATCTCTCTTTTTTGGAACATAAAGGATTTTTCATAAGAGGTAAATTGCACAGTTCCTTGTTCTTACCAATATTTTTCACTTTTACCCATTTATTAAGATGAGACAACCCCTTTAAGCAAATCTAATCCAATTCACTTACTGTGAAAAAATATTTGCGCATAAATTGACATGTGATGCTTCATTTAATTTCACACTTTAATTCTTTCTCTGGGTTCATTACTAATTTGTTGTAAATTTTTCCCATATAGTTAAATGAGGAAAAAAAAAATCTGCAGTGACTGAGGATTTTGCTGCAGAAAAATCTATAAAATCTAAAAATAAAATAAAACTACTATACTTCTCCATCTACCCTGTCTGATCCTCAACTGGTCCCTGTACAACCTGACCGCCTGCTGTGACGTTTCGCTCTTTATGACTGCTGCAGCGGTTACATGGGACACCTTGTACAGAGATCATGTAAGGAGCCTTGGAGGTGTCATTAGAGTTGGGTATTGTGGTATTGCACTAAAACCGCTATCAAAATTTTCACAATTTGGTTCATAAGTGCTGGGGATTTGGTGTAGATATTTCTCTGTGGTGCAGAAATTTTCCGCAGCATTTCCTCTGTGTGTAGACGTACCCTAGAGGGTGTTAGAGTATACCTTTTCCATAACACTAGATTTACATAAGAAATATACGAATCATTTAATTATTTGATATACTGTAGTTGATGAATCTTTCCTTCATAATAACACTGATTTGTATTCATCTGACTCTTAGATCTGTGTAAATATACATAGAGAAGGAATTGCATACAAAGTAGGAACTGGACAGACAGGATTTTTACAAGCTCTCATGTGTTTTACCTTTAAAAAGTATTTGGGGGTCTCTTTTGGGGCAAAGTTACTATAATTACTTGAAGAATGGCAATATAGCTTTTTTTTATCCATTTTTGTGCACTGTATTTATATGACAGGGGTTTTCTCCTAAAGCCCACCCCTTTTCAAAAAGAAGGTTCTATCTCTAGCATAAGTCACTAGCAACCCCACCTTTCCCATGCTGTGGCCGGAAGGGAGCAAAATGGCCAACTGTACTCTTCCCACATGTTCTCTTGAGTAAAATAGAAGACAAAATATTCAAATTTTTAATTTAATTTATAGGAAACCTGTCAGGTTGGATGACTCTATTAACTTGCAGATATATGGTTAATCTGCAGGTCAATAACATTATGATGATGCCCGACCACTGGACTGAAAGTGTGGCACCAGGGGAGAATAAATTATGTCTCCCAGGAGCCGACAGCTTTCAGTCATAGTTGTGCCCAAAGCAATTGCCATCACTGCTCACAACACTGAGAGCTGCGGTTTGTACGGACAGCCGGCTCTGCACTGATGTACTGCTGAATCGGTTTTTAGTCAAGTGTCGGGTGCGCTTACTCACAGTATAGTAAGCAATGACTGTAGCCGCTTGGGCACACCTGTACGACTGAAAGCCGGCAGCTCCCAGGAGAAAAAGTTCATTTTCTCCCAAGTGCCGCATTTTCAGTACAGCGGCCGAGCACCTTCATAACGCTATTAACTTGCAGATTAACCCTGTATCTGCAGATTAATAGCGTTATCCGACTTGACAGGTTCCCTTAAATGTGACTATTTAATTTCTGCAATTTCCTGCAAAATCCAGCCTATACCAAACATGAATTGTAGCCTGTGATCTTTTGATTTACATGTTAAAAAAAGTAAAGCATTATTATATTTTTTATGACTGTCTTTTTTTATAACATAGATATTTTTATATAACTTAGAACATTTCGCGATAGATAATGATCCAGAAGTAAAATATGAGCAGCAGTCTTGTCAGTGCATCGGTCTCTAACTTTGGGGTCTAGTCCCTATCTGTGTACATTATATTCCTTTGTGGACATTAAAAGAATTTGTGTCCCTTAAATTTTTAGTGTTCTTTTATGTCTTTTTTTTTTTTTCACATTCTGGCAAATTACCGTAGTCTGAAGGGTTCGCTTGTAACTATTGAGCTTAAAGGCTGCAGTGTAAATTTAACCTAGTATGTCAAGTGACCCGATCGACTGATCCACTATTATAAAGATGGTTGAACCACTAATGAAAATTTATCAGCATCCATTTAGAAGGATGAAACTCGGGATGGACAGCAGTGTAAGTTACTTGAAGAAAATCCCAAATTCATAGTGCATAATAGATTCATCACATGCCTGCTCTAAAGAAACAGATAATGAGTATCTTGGTGCTTTTTATATTTTTACTCACTATATACTGTATATGTAAATTTAACTACCGTAATATTTTTCTGCATATTGCAAAACCTTGCCTTAATGATAATCCCATATTTCTACAAAGAATCCCTTCTTTTTTAGGTTTTTTTTCTTTGCATTTAGCAGTTTTTTTCTCATGCATCAGCAGATACAACCTTCTTAGTGCCGCCTTTATGTTATCTTTTATAATTGATTATTATTCCAGAGATACAAGGTGAATAAAACATAATGAAAGGTCAGGTGCTATTCATCGTCAGAATAACTTACAGGTCATAGAATTCTCAATATCCAATAAGCAGATTGAAGGTCACACAACGCATTTCACTTATTATTCAGAAACCATTCAGTGAATCTAATCAGATATCAGTAACGGAGAATGGCCTGAACGTGCACCCGTCACTGAAAATGATTGTCCTTCCCTTAGTACATATATCTAGTAAGACGAAATATAACATTTTGCATAGATTATTTCAATCAGCGGTTTCATAATTTTTGCTATTCTTTTTCTTAAAAAATACTGCCATAAACCGCAAGAGCCTCTTGGACTTAGAAGCTGCAGAAGGAGTATTCCATTTCTTACTATAAACCTATATTTCTGTTGACGGCTTGCTGACAGGTTGAACAGGAAACTGCTCAGAATGTAAAATTTCCATGGATATCTTACTCAAATCCTCCCCATTTAAAATTCCCACGGATGCCTCTCCCGCCCTTGTAGGAATTTAATTGACATGAGCATAATAGGGGCTTTGCATGTAGCTCTATAATACGTCATGTAAAGCACTTCCAAGCAGAGGATAGTCTTTAACATGGTCAGTTCAGACTTACATTCTCCTCTTTAGCACTTGTAGACCTGTAGTACCCTGAAACTGCTCTCAAGTGTAATGAAAGTGAACCCATCAGCTTGGAAACGCAGTGCAGATCTGTGAGCAGCCTGTTGTAGGGCAGACGGAACTGATAGATACATAGGTTTGTGGGAAATAACTTGGTACGAGAGCAGGTGCAAACGGCCGTAGATTCTCTCATCCGAGAGAATGGGCCTATTATGCAAATGACACTGTTCAAACTGTGGTCTGGGTCTGATCCGATTCTCTCAGATGAGGAGAGTTGGAAATTTTTTTTCCAAAATCTCCATTTTCTGAGTGCGCGGAAATCCAACTGGTTTCCATGGACTCATTGACTTGCATGTCTTAGTGCGATCTGAAAGTGAAATCAAACTTGGGGGCGTGCAGCGATTTTTGTCCTCGGACAGAGGAGAAGTAAATCAGACGTGTGCACGGCCCTATAGTCTAACATTGGTCTGAGTGCGATCCAATGTTTTGTCGGATCACACTCAAACCAAAAAATACAGTTGTCTGCACCTGCCCTAACTTGTGCTTTATTTGTTGATATGTATGCTTATTTTCACTTTATCAGTCAATGGGGTGGTCCTAATCACTAAAGGATTGCCGTCTATGCATAATTATGCAAATATATGTTAATCTTCGCTAGAACCGCCCACTTTCCTGCTGACCCAGACTATGCAGGAATTTAATAAAT